>JALIGW010000001.1:138825302-139020302 GCA_023053685.1 Diadophis punctatus similis | reverse complement strand
AATTTGCATGCAATTATTTCTTTACATTTTTGAGTATTTAAATTTTTAAATGTTTTTAAATGTTTCCTCCTCTTTTGCTAGGGCAGTGATGTAATTCTATTTTAAAAAGTACTTTTAATCTTTACTTTCTGCGGCTTATTTATAATTTGCCATACTGTAACTATGTTGATTGTGTGGTGGTACAGTTGTTTCAAAGATCTAGCACATTACTTTTTCTTAATTTGTTGTACAACTAGACTTGTACAACTAGACCAGAGGTCGGTTGCTCCGGTACTATAGAACCGATAGCGGGAATCCCCCCCCCGCCGAACTGGGAGCAATGGCCAGCTGGCCATGCCCCCAAACCGGCTCTTTTGGCGGTGCCATAGGCGCCGCCATCTTGTTTTTGGCTTCAGCGCATGCACAGAAGCTGTTTTTTGCTTCTGCGCATGCACAGAAGCCTAGTTTTCAGCACTGCGCCCGCGTGGCGCGGGAAGAAGCAAACTGGCGGCGAGGTAAGTTAGAACCCACCCCTGAACTAGATTTAGTATCCCATGACTATCACTAAGTGTTGTATTTTATGATTTATGATGAATGTATTTTATGATGACTATGATCATGATTTATCACTTATAGCTTTTATGTACACTGAAAGCTTATGCACTGAAGATAAATTCCTTGTGTGTCCAATCACACTTGGCCAATAAAGAATTCTATTCTATTCTATTCATTGCTTTCTTACAAACAAAAATCAGTATTTTGTTTACTGAAATGAATTGACTAAACTAAATATGCTCTAAGAATGGGTCCCCTAAAATGGATGAGGACAATTGTGGAGGGGAAATAAGAGGGTTAATATCTCCCCCCCCATAAATTTCTTATTAGTACTCTGATCTGAGCCAGGTCCCCAAGCTTCCTTTTGAATACAGTAAAGGTATCTTTACTAATTGCATGTTTAAATAAAATTTAGCTGAAATCCAAAATGCAGCTATTACTGGGTGGATAGAGAGCTGAGGAGCAGAGAAGATTATATGTGGGAAAAATAGGAACTTCATAGCTGTTAAAGCATAACAATGCATTAGTCCTTGTACTAGGAAAGGAATGTTGGCATGAAGAGTTTAAAAAAATGGCTAAGAAACTAAATTAAGAAGTCCCTATCCTGAATTCAAGTCTTTGGAATGAGCTCAGGTTCATGTTTTATATAATTATAAAATATAATTATTATTCAATCAATAGAGCTGAAAGAAATTTATTCAATCCTTAATTTTATATAAATTATAGTCTGCCCTATATATTAATAGTATGATGTTGTTAGACTGAAAACTAGGTGATTATGATTTGAATAAAAATTGTTTATTTAAAAAATTTTATCAGCTTGATATTTCCTTCTGGGAATCTTTATTTTAGTAACTCCTGTGTTTGCTAATGTTCCAAGTGACATGACAGTGGAAGTGGGTACAAATGTACAGGTTCCATGCAGTTCTCAAGGAGAGCCAGAGCCAGTAATAACATGGAATAAGGTACTGCATGCCAGTTTCATATTTCCTAACTTCCTGCAGAGTTCAGTCTGTAAAAAGAATATGTTTGCTTCTTCCCTGTGTAATGTGTTACCTTTAAAGAGTTTAAAGTGTTACACTGAAAATCTAATTGCTTCCAATTACAGGTAATCCTCAACTGTGACTCCAATTGAGCCCAAAATTTGTGTTGCTAAGTCAGACAATTGTTAAGTGAGTTTTGCCCCATTTAATACCTACCTTGCCACAATTATTAAGTGAATCATTGCAGCTAAGTTAGTAACACAGTTTTTAAGTGAATCTGGCTTCCCCATTGACTTTGCTTGTCAGAAAGTCACAAAGACTGATCACATGACCTCGGGATACTGCAACCATCATAAATATGAGCCAGTTACCAAGCATCCGGATTTTGATCACATGACCATGGAGATGCTGCAACTGTTGTGTGAAAAACGATCATAAGTCATTTTTTAGAGCTGTTGTATCTATAGACAGTCACCAATGAATGGTTGTAAGTCAAGGATTGCCTATATACACAGGATATACACAATTCTGTTAAATTTCAGTAAAACATTAAGAAACACTGTGTGTACTCCCAGGTAGATCTGAAAAAAAACACCTGTACAAATAAATACAACATTAAAATACAGTTTTTATTCTATGGTGAATGTGGTGGAAAGCTTGAAGGCATTGTTTTTCTACACAAAGCACATATGCCTTTCAAATTATATACTGATTGTCCTGGGTTATGACAGCCTTGGAAAGGGTGCTTCCAGCTGCCAATAAACATGCCATTCCCCTCTCTCCATAGTTACATTTTGGTTGCTTGGCAACTAGCTCACATTTATGACTGGTTGCCAAGGACCTTAGAAGCAGAGGGGATGGAGTGAAGCTGGAATCCTTCCTCAGCCCCCTAAAGGATTTCATCTCTGTGCGCAGAGGGGAGCTGAAATCCTTTGGTGGGCCGAAGGAACAGAACTGGAATTTTTAGGATTTCAGCTCCATTCACCTAAATTTTTTGAAGATTCCAGCTCTGTTCCTGAAGCCCGCCAAAGGAAGGGAGGTGAAATCCCTCAGTGGGCTGAACACAGCTGAAATCCTGAATTGCATATGGGGGGTGGGGGACTGAAATCTTTTGGTGTACTGGAGAAACATTTGAAAGTAAAAGGGCTGCCTGCCAGTAGGATTTCAGCTCCATGTGCAACTGAAATCCTCCCAACAAGCAGATCTTTTGCTCTCTCCACTTAATGACCCAAGAGATTACTTAACAATTGAAAGAGAGAGTGCTGGATTGTGGTCATTGAGCAAAACAGTCATGTGTTTCTTAATCACTTAATTACAAGGTCCAAGATTCAGGTTCCAATCGTGGCCATAAGTTGAAGACTACCTACAATATATCTCAAATAGCCAAAGTATAAATGTGTAAAGCTGAGGTGAACTTGTATTTCAAAAGTTAAATCAACTTTTCTAAGGCCAGATCGGCATAATTTAATAACCAGCAAGTCATATGTAAGTTTTCAGCAACTTTTGAGGCTGTTTATAAACTCTCAAAGTTGAGTCCAAACTTAGTTCTGCCTAGGATAAATTTCCTAAAGGCAATCGGATTCAGTCAGAGCTAACTTTGACCATTAACTTAAATGAGTCTCCTCTATTATTATTAAATCTGAATGCAAAGCACTGAGTAGAAACCAAGAGGTCTGCTCATGTCATAGTTTTTTTTCTTTTCTCTCCTTCCTCCACCATTTTCTTATGTTTGGTGCATCTGCTGTAGAATATTTTCTCCTAAAGGAGCATATTTGGAGGGCATATTCTGGAGTGCAGGAAGAAGTGAGGGAATCACATTTTTCTGTTTTGTAGAAAAGGTAGTCCCATCAGTGGTGTTTACTGTTTTCCTGGGAGACCTTACAATAGTCTTTCTTAAACGGTTTAACTCAATTACAACTTTTCTAGTCTTGAATAATATAATTACTGTATTTTTCGGAGTATAAGACACACCTTAGTTTTGGGGGAGGAAAACAAGGAAAAAAGGCCTCTGCCTCCAAGCAATTTGCCAAACAGCAAACAGCACAGATGATATACACTGTTTGCTGTGTATTTCTGTGTATGTGTGCCTGACCCATAGAAATAGCAAAGAATTGGAGAAATGTACATTATGCCAGAAAGTTTTCTTAAATGTAGTCACACTAACTCCTCCCAATTATTTAAATAGATCTACTCCAAGGTAACTAAACTCTAATACTAAACAGGACACTGTTACATTTCAGACTATACTTGTACAGAGCTGTTAAAATTAATTCAAATTTCTGGAAGTATACATTATTCTCTATTATTTAAAAGAAGATACAATAGCACTGGGCCTCTTCAGAGCAAGCATTTATTTTAAAAAGCTTCTTTATTTTGTTAAGTTGTCTAGAACAAGGGTCTCCAACCTTGGCAACTTTAAGACTTGTGGACTTCAACTCCCAGAATTCCACAGCCAGCAAAGCAAATAATTAAGCAGTCCGCAAAGCAAATAATAAAGCAATCTTTAAAAAATAAGTCTAATAATTTGAACATTCTACAGACATTTATAGTTATTCACTTACCCCCTTCCATCCAGTTCAGCAAAAAATAAAAATCTGTGTGTCTCTCCCAGCTATTTGCCTCTTTGCAGCTAGTTTCACTTTCATTTTAGCACGTGGCAAATCAGCTGGGGGTCGAGAAGCTGCTAATGACTTGCTTGTCTTAACAGGCTCTTTCCTGTTTGCTGCAAGCAGGTACTGTAAATTGCTGGAAGACAGAGGCCAAAGGGTGTGGGTGGCTGGGGCTACATTCGGTGTATAAAACGCACCCAAGTTTTCACCCTCTTTTTGGGGGTAAAAAGGTGTGACTTATACTCCAAAAAATACGGTACACCCCCAAAAAAGAAAACAGATTCTTTTTCACAAACTTCTCAGCAGTGGCAGTCCCAAACTGGATCCTAAATGACAATTTGAAATAGTTCCATTAATCCCAGGATATATCCAAATTATCGTATGTTTAAAAACCACTGCCTTAGAACATGGCTAGGCTTTGAAAATACAGATTATGCATATGAATCAAGAATTCCTTACCTGTTAGAATTGGAAATGTAAATTTACATTTTCCTTTGACCAAATTTAAAAAGCACACAACAAATACCTTTAAAAAATTCAGTTCTTCTAAAACATTGCCTAAGTTATGGAATATCTTGGCCTTTTGATTGCTACAGGATGGTGTTCAGGTGACAGAAAGTGGGAAATTCCATGTTAGCTCTGAAGGATTTCTTACTATTCGAGATGTTGGCCCGGCAGATCAAGGCCGTTATGAATGCGTAGCAAGGAATACGATTGGATATTCCTCAGTTAGCATGGTACTAACTGTGAACGGTAAGATTTCTACATGAGAATAGACAACTGCAGATTAAGTATTGTGTGCATTGAATTGAATTATTAAAAGTTATCAGTGTAATGCATAAGTATTTTAGAGGAATTACTAAATTTGACTTTAATAATCACCTCTCCTTTAGTGACTTTTATTTAATAACACTTATAAAGTGGCACTGAGTAACATGTTTGTTGGTTGCAAATTTAAATCAAGGATAGGTAGTCTAAAACTTAAATAAATGTTTAATGGAGAATTATTTAATGTTCAGTGTAATAGTTTATTTCAAAAACTTTGGGGAAATTATACTTATCAATGGACACAAAAATACCAAGAGGAGATTTGTTGGCAGAAAAAGTTTCATTTTCATCATATTCCTTTATCTTTTCCACTTTTTTTGTACTTTCTTTTGTCTAGAGCACTGGTGTCAAACTCACCTTGTCACATTGATGTCATGTAATGTATTGTGACATTTTTTGCCTTCGCGGAGATGGGTGGGCGTGGCCTGTGTGTAATGCATCCGGCCCGTGGGCCGCCAGTTTGACACCCCTGGTCTAGAGCAAGGGGTTATTAAACTCCATGGATATATTTCATGGAATCCATGAACATGAATGGGAGAAATGCCCCAGCTTTATTTTCACTACTTCACTAACTGAAATTTAGTTTGCCTTGTTATTGATTTAAAGGATTTTTTTTTAAATACCCCACATATATTACTATATTGCATATTTACTAATTTTTATATTTCGATCATTTTATTTAAGAATAATTAGTTTCCTTTGTAGTACAATCTAGGTCAATGTATTTTATTTTACGTTTTGTATATATCGTTTATGAGAATGGATTGGTGGGTTTAATCAGACGCTCAGAGGTGGCATGACGCAAAAAGTTTTTCTAGACGTAAAATCTTTAAGTGCTTCTCATGTTAGGGGCATGATGGGGATAATGGCTGCAATTATTTTTCTTTTTTTAATAATGGCAGCAAATTACAAAAGAGGGAGGAAAACAAGGATATTATGCTATTGAATAATATATCTTATATTATTTATCTAATAGTATATCACAGTGATGGCGAACCTATGGCACACGTGCCACAGGTTGCACGCGGAGCCATATCTCAAGGTACGTGAGGCTTTGCCCTATTGTCAGCTCCAGTGCACTTGCGTACACTGGCCAGCTGATTTTCGGCCTTCTTTTCGGCCATTTTTCGCCATCTCCAGGCTTCAGGAGTCCGGAGGCTTCAGTGAGGCCTGTGTGCATTGCGCGGGGGGGCAGCGGGGGGGGGTTGTGTGCATGCACAGGGGGCAGCACGGGGGTTGTGCACATGCATGGGGGGAGAGCATTGCATTATGGGTGTGGGCACACACACGTGCACTAGCGCACGCACGCACACCCTTTCAGCACCAGAGCAAAAAAAGGTTCGCCATCACTGGTATATCAGGTAATAATATTGCCATGCAACAAAAGGTTGTTGTTTATACTTGCACCTAAAATGAGCACTCCTGTTCAGCGCTCCTGATCAATCGTTCTTTTGAAGGGCATTCCAGCCCCAATTCTCCACATTGCATATCCTGTAGCTAGAGAGCTTATTCACTCATTTTGATTGTTCTGAAAAAAAAATTTCTGTAAAAAAAAATGGAAAGTATATATTTAAATTATGGTTGTGAAAGAGTAATTTTGTAGTTTTATAACATTCCCATCAGATGAGTAATTTTACAGAAAATTGTAAATAGAATTTTATTTTTAATACCAAAATAATGTTATGTCTAGACTTTGCTTATCTGTGTAACTCTGAAAAAATGTTTAATGTCCCTTTTTTCTTTTTAGTTCCTGATGTGAGTCGAAATGGAGATCCATTTGTAGCAAGCTCAATAGTTGAAGCTATTGCTACTGTTGACAGAGCAATAAACTCCACACGCACACATTTGTTTGATAGGTATTGTATATATAATTGGAAGGATTTGTTTACATGATAATAATATATTGGTTGTCTTTTCATTACTTGATTACTTTACTTGATCTTGACTTGGCATCGCAATACCCTAATTTTATAATTGTTTTAGTTGGTTTTTTTTTCCAGTTTCCTATCCTTTCACAAATGCACCAGTTAGGTATTTCCATTGGGTCATACCAGTTGAAGGGAAGGCCAGTTTAAAGTGAAGGCTGCTAAACATTGGAAATGAAAGTAACTGAAGCTTAATATTATTTCTTGATGGCTTAGAAAAGATTCCTCTTAGCAGCTGTCAAATGCTAATTTTTTAAAAATCTTTTTTTATTGGCTTGCAGTACTGGATAATTACTTGAGGTATGTACTTGTAAATTGTTTAGAGATGTTTAATATAAGCATTATTACTAATCTTGAATAGCATTAGGATTAAAACTAGAGTTAAGTTAATCTTATGCTTCTAGACACTATGTTTATTTTTTGTCTTTTTGTTGTTAATTTATTAGTCGCCCTCGATCGCCAAATGATTTACTAGCCCTATTTCGATACCCAAGAGATCCTTACACTATTGAACAAGCAAGAGCTGGAGAAATATTTGAAAGGACACTACAACTAATTCAGGAACATGTACAAGATGGTTTAATGGTTGACCTTAATGGAACAAGTGAGTGTTTTTCTTTTGCATACTGTAAGAGTGCATGACATGAGGCCAGAGTATTTACCGTATTTTTCAGAGTATAAGATGCACCGGAGTATAAGACGCACCTTAGTTTTGGGGGAGGAAAATAGGGGGGGGGGAAATCTACCTACCAGGTATTCATCTAGCTAGCGTCCTTAGTCTGGTCAGCTTCAGCACATTATTTTATCCCCTGATTTGGGCTGAAAAAACCTTTTTCGGAGGGAATAGCACTGAAAACAAGCCTGCAAAGACTTAGGGCTGGAAAAAAAACTTCTTCAGAGGGAGTAGAAATGAAAAAATCCTGCAAGCTGGGAAGATCGTTAGCACCTCATTAGGGCTGAAAAAACATTTTTCGGAGGGGGAATAGCAATGAAAACAAGCCTGCAAAGACTTAGGGCTGGAAAAAACTTCTTCGGAAGGAGTAGGAATGAAAAAATCCTGCAAGCCGGGAAGATTGTTAGCACCTTGTTAGGGCTGAAAAAAATCTTTTTTAGAGGGAATAGCAATGAAAACAAGCCTGCAAGCCAGGAAGAGCCGGGAAGATCGTTAGCACCTCATTAGGGCTGGAAAAAAAAGCTTCAAAAAAGCTGCATTTGGATTATAGGACGCACCCAAATTTTCAGCCTCTTTTAGGGGGGGAAAGGTGCGTCTTATACTCCGAAAAATATGGTAACCTCTTACCACCTTTTTTCTCCTTCTGAATTGTTGCTTCTCTGTTGTGAATGTATATACAAGGTTTGATTTCCTGTGATCAGAGCCAGATTGCAATATATTCTGTGGCCCATTGTGTGACAACGGGTATGTGTGTAATTTAATGTCTTTTTTTCTCCTCTCTACTGAATTCAATGAGAAAAATATGTTATCCAGCAGTGCTTTTTCCATGAAATTCTGCCATCAAATGCGCAGTCACAAGGGAATGGGATACATGAGTTTGCATAAGCAACTTTTTCCTTTTCCATTCTTGTCTCTTCTCATTTTTGTATCTGATGAGTTTACTCTGTCATGTTTAACTTTTTGTAACATGTCCAGCCTCCTCAGTTGCATCTGCCAAATAACCATTTTCTGTTTCATGTTCCATTGCATCTGCACCCTATCTCTAATGTCAGTCAGCAGATCTTGAGTTCAGAATTGTTCTGTAAAATAAGTAAAAGTCAAAATAGATTTCTAAAAAATGGAGTGAATCATAGATTTCCTGTGATTGAAACCACTGGGTAAAGTATAAAAAGAAGGAGCCAGCTGCTTTCAGTTTCCTTAAAACTGGGGGATTAAATTATAAATACCAGTGCAATCAGAAACACAAGGGAAGGGAGAGGGGGGAGAACAAGATGAAACTACAGAAAATAACCAGAAGCAAGGATTGTGGTGTTCAAGATTATGTTCACACAATTGATAATGACATTAATTTCAAATGAAAGAAAATAAATCGATCTTTCTTAAATCTGTCATGCCATTTTATTGGGAAATCCCAACTAAAAATAGATGCTTTGGTATTTATAAAAGCAATATCAGTTTTTGTCTTGGTGTTCTGTACAAGCATCCAGTGTTTCAACAACTAAGCCTTGCTATATTACATGTCAGATAGAATCTCTAGGATGAGCCTCATTTGGATTTTTCTGCTTGATTCTAGAAGCAGAAGAAGTTGAAATTCAAAAGCAATTATTTAGTCATTCTTCCATTATCTGCTGTTATCTATACTTTTGAGATAAGTTGCAAAGATTTTGATTTAGACTAAAATGTTAGAGAAGCTAAATGAAAGAGATTTAATAAACAGTCTGGTGTTATTAACCAGATTTAGCATGTGAAAAGAAGCATATTTTGCTTAGCACATTTCTTGTGTTTTGACTGTTTCTGCAACTTAAAACTTAACTTCAGATTCTAGATTATGAAATGTGCAAGATTTGTGAGCATCTGCTTTGTCAATTTGGAACATCACCAGATTGAGTAACATAAGCTTCCCAAGGATGTCTGCAGCTGAACAGATCATTTATTATATGCTATTTATCACATGGTTGCATATACAAATACCAAAGCCAAATTGTTAGAATATATTTGACTTGTGAAAACAAAATAAATGCATCTGTAGCAGCGCTATGCAACAGTTTTTTTAAAAAATTATAAATTAATGCAATTTCCTTATTAAATAATCACTAACATTATTGATGTTAATGTGTACTAAAAGATTATTTATTTATTTATTTATTTATTTATTTATTTATTTATTTTGTTATTCTTATATGCCGCCCAACTCCCGAAGGACTCAGGGCGGCTTACAACAAGAAGAAATACAAGAATAAACAAAATTATAAGGAATTTAAAAACAAATACAAAATTTAAAAACAGTTATTTAAAACAACAACATCCATTCAGCACGTACATACTTGGAGGGTAGGCTCAGGTGGAATTAAGCTGTCCCCCCCACCTGCAGGAAAAGCCATGTCTTAATGGCTTTTCGGAAGGCCAGCAGAGTGGGGATAGTCCGGGTCTCTGGGGGTAGTTGGTTCCAGAGCACGGGGCCAGCCACAGAGAAGGCTCTCCCCCTAGGGCCCACCAGTCGGCATTGCTTGGCCGACGGGACCTGGAGGAGGTCAACTCTGTGGGCCCTAACCGGTCGGAGGGAAGTATGAGGCAGAATGCGGTCCCGAAGATATCCTGGTCCTAAGCCATGAAGGGCTTTAAAGATGGTGATCAACACCTTGAATTGGACCCGGAGACCGATGGGCAACCAATGCAGCTGGCGGAGTATCGGTGTCACGTGGGTGTACCTTGGCACATCCACCACAGCACGCGCAGCCGCATTTTACTTGCATAATACACAAGTAATCCTGGTAAAAACTAATTTCAGGTTTCATACTGTTCATTTATTACCTCATGATAGCTAGATTTTAAATTCCTCTTCCGTCTTCTTCATCATACCCATTATGCGTACCCAAGCACAGTATAAGGAGCCTCATAGCAAGGTTTGCTTGGCAGTAGGGTTATTAACTCCAGGCAGAAATTCTTTACATATAAGTAAAGTTGTGGATCAGTAAAATCTCACTATTTTTACAAAGCGGGGGGGGGGGGCAGCATTCTGTCCAGGAGTCTTTACATTTGCAACATTTCCTAACACATTCTTCCAGTAATTTACTTAACAGTCAATAAATTAATCCCTTCTTTCTGGCCAATTTCATACCTTAGCAGAATAGCAATTTTGTAGGGCACTGTTTTTACTTTGACTGTCAGCTGGTTAAAGAATTTTGATTGATCAGCCATAGTCTTTGAACCAATAAATGGATTACATTAAGTAATGCCTTTCGGGCAGTGGTGAAATGCTCCTGGTTTGCTTTTACCTGTCGGTCGTCGGAGAGCCGATCGCGAAGGCAGCGCGACTCTCCGCCCACCCGCCGGGACACTGCCATTTCAGTTCTTTTACCCTCTGCGCATGTAGAAGAACTCAAATGGCGGTGTCCCGGTGGGTGGGCGGAACGTCGCGCTGCCTTCGCGATTGGCTCTCCGACGACCGACAGGTAAAAGCAAACCGGGAGCATTTCACCCCTGCTTTCGGGATATCATTGGAAATAGAAATTAAACTTTAGCATTTTCATACTGGCTTCCTTACATAACTTACACCCCAAAATATTTGTAATGTTTCTTCCTCGTTTCCTGTTATTGTACAATCTATAGAACTAAAAGACCTTAAAATACAGAATGCCTGCTCAAGGTGATCTTTAGCCAGTCATTCTGTCTGATTAAAATGGCATGCTGTTCGTATTTGAGGTTTTTTTCACTACTATTAAATAGCATTCCTTGATTGATTTGATTTTTATCCTACCTTTATTACTTTATGAGTGACTTATTTTTCTCTCTGTTATCTGTTTCAGGCTATCACTATAATGATCTGGTATCCCCGCAGTACTTGAATCTGATCGCTAACCTGTCAGGCTGCACTGCCCATAGGCGTGTGAATAACTGTTCAGACATGTGCTACCATCAGAAATACAGAACGCACGATGGCACATGCAATAATCTTCAGCATCCAATGTGGGGAGCCTCTCTAACGGCCTTTGAACGAATGCTGAAATCAGTCTATGAAAATGGTTTTAATTTGCCAAGGGGCATCGGACCTAATCGACATTACAACGGATATACGCTCCCAATGCCACGTTTGGTATCAACTACGTTAATAGGGACTGAAACAATAACTCCAGACAACCAGTTCAGTCATATGTTAATGCAGTGGGGCCAATTCCTGGATCATGACCTTGACTCTACAGTGGCTGCCCTAAGCGAAGCCAGATTTTCAGATGGTCAGCATTGCAGTTCAGTTTGTACCAATGACCCTCCATGTTTCTCTATCATGATTCCACCTAATGATCCTCGGGTCAGAAATGGAGCACGGTGCATGTTTTTTGTACGTTCCAGTCCCGTGTGTGGAAGTGGCATGACCTCCCTTCTCATGAACTCCGTCTACCCACGAGAGCAGATCAATCAGTTGACCTCGTACATTGATGCATCCAATGTATACGGCAGTTCAGAGCACGAAGCGAAAGAGGTCAGGGACTTGGCAAGCCACAGGGGCCTTCTGAGGCAGGGTATTGTGCAGAGATCCGGAAAACCTCTCCTTCCATTTGCGACTGGCCCTCCAACAGAGTGTATGAGGGATGAGAACGAGAGCCCAATCCCCTGCTTCTTAGCTGGAGACCATCGAGCCAATGAACAGCTGGGACTCACCAGTATGCACACACTGTGGTTTCGGGAACACAACAGGATTGCTATTGAATTACTGAAGCTGAACCCACACTGGGATGGCGATACAATATATCACGAAACACGTAAAATTGTTGGTGCGGAGATGCAGCATATAACCTACAGCCACTGGCTGCCGAAAATCCTGGGAGTGGTAGGCTTGAAGATGCTTGGTGAATATAAAGGTTATGATCCCAATGTTAATTCTGGCATAACAAATGAATTTGCAACTGCAGCTTTTAGGTTTGGACACACATTGATCAACCCCGTCCTCTATCGGTTGGACGAGAATTTCGAAACTATTCCGCAGGGCCACATCTCTCTCCATAAAGCTTTCTTTTCCCCATTCCGGATTGTAAACGAAGGAGGCATCGATCCGCTCCTTCGAGGGTTATTTGGCACCGCTGGTAAGATGCGTGTGACTTCTCAGTTGTTGAACACTGAACTGACGGAGAGGCTTTTCTCCATGGCACGAGCAGTAGCTCTAGATTTGGCTGCGATGAATATTCAGAGAGGGAGAGATCATGGAATCGCACCATACCATGAATTTAGAGTTTACTGTAATCTGTCTTCCACACACACATTTGAAGATCTAAAAAATGAAATAAAGAATCCTGAAATCAGAGAAAAACTCAAACGGTAAGCTCCCAACGTCTATTTTTATTGGTAAGTTATTGAGGTGTTCCAACAGAAAGGAGAAGCTATTCATGCCAGAACTGTATGTGAAACTTCCCATTTTTATTATATTTATTATTATATTTTATTATATTGGGAGAAGGTTTTAATCTTCTCATGTACAGATTGTCCTTGACTTATGACCACAACTGAGCCCAAAATTTCCATTGCTAAGCAAGACAGTTGCTCAGTGAGTTTTGCCCCATTTTATGACCTTTCTTCCCACAGTTGTTAAGCAAATGACTGCAGTTGTTAAGTTAGTAGCACAGTTGTTACGTGAATCAGACTTGCTACTGACTTTGCTTGTCAGAAGGTCACAAAAGATAACATGATCCTGGGACACTGCAATCATCAAAAATACATGCTTGTTTCCAAAAGGCTGAATTTTGATCACGTAACCATGGGGATGTCACAATGGTTGTTAAGTGTGAAAATCAGTCATAAGTTACTTTTTTCAGTACCATGGCAATGTCAGTCACTAAATGAATGATTGTAAATCAAGGACTACCTGTACTATAAAAGCGAAGAGGTCACTTCTCTGCTTTCTAAGCTGCATTGTTTACCAGTAAATTTCTGGGTTTGAGATTTGTTATTACTTATAAAGCCTTACATCATTTGGCCTAATTCTTTGCAGGACTCTCTGTTTCTTTTTTCTTTTTCTTTTTTAATTGAAAAAGTTTTATTAGTACAGAGTACAAACATTTTTTTTTATTTTTCTCCCCACCCCCGCCCCCTTCCCTCCCCCCCTCCCCCCCCCGGACTTCCCAGAGAGAATTCAGGGCGTAATATCAGTAATTACAGAAAAAAGAAAAAAGAAAAACCCCTCAACTCCAAATTATACGATGCTAACATCATTAAATTTCTATATTTTCCATTATTTCCAATATAATTCTAAAAGATAAAAAATAAAAAGTAAAAATATATTAATATATATATATTGTTGATAATAATAATAATCTGGGTTAAACAAAGGAAGGAAAACAGTTTTTCCCTCCTCCTTTCAATCAACTTTCTAGACCTATAAAAATTATTAATAATACTAAATCTTTAAAAAAACATTAATAATAATAATAGTCTCATGATTAACTAAAGCCGAGAAAATTTTACGTAGCTAATATCTAAATATTAAATAATAATACTTTTAAATTTCATCATAACAACATATTATTATAAAACAACTTATTAATTCAAATAAAACTAAAAATAATATTACGTGTCTACATATTAAATAATAAAACTTTTGAATTTCATCATAACCACATAGTATTATTATACACAACTTGTTAATTCATAATAAAAAGATATCCTTAAAGGTAATATTAATATTAATAATAATAATAATAATAACAATAAAAATAATAACAATAGTGATAATGATAATGATAATAATAATAATAATAATAGTAGGAACCTAGAAGAGAGAGAGAGAAAAACGAAAACCTAAAGCAAAAGGAAAAAAAATCCTTCCTTTAAAACAACTTTTAAAATCTAATTGTAATAATTTATAACTTAATAATTTTAATTAAAAATTAAAAATTCCAATTCTTAAAGAATTATTAAAAAAGAGAAAAAAAAAATTTTTTTTAAAGAAAAAAAGAAGAAAGAAGAAACAACAATAAAAAAAAAGGGAGAAGAAGAAAATACAGTTATATTATCTCCATCCATCTAATACATATCAACACTACTTCTCTTTATATCTTATTGGTTGCCTCCTTTTATATCTTGATGATTTTGAATTTATCAGCTCATCTTCCATCTGGTCCCAGTGCTCCATCTCCTTTTTCACATCTTTCTGGCTCTGCAGTTCACTTTGACTCTTTAAAACTATATCATTTTGATCCGGTAAAGATGACTTTTCCTCCTTATCCTCTTCTACATTAATACATCTTTCTTCTGGAATTTTAGATATATCAGCCTTTAAAATATTAACATAAAATTCGACAGCTTTGTTTATCGTATTCAGCCGATATCTTTTCTCCAAAAATTTCACCGTTACTCCTGTTGGTGCTTCCCATTTATATTGTAAATCCAATCTTTTAAGTTCATCAATCAAAAAAGTAAATTCTTTTCTAGCTTTAAGCATTTTAGAGGGAATTTCTTTCCATATCCTAAGTTCCTGACCATTCACCTGAAGATTATTCTTAAACGTCGCCTGGATAATTCTGTTCCGTAAAACTCTTGTGGTAAAATATATAACAATGTCCCTTGGTAAATGTTTTTGTTTTGCGTGCCACGAGTTGACCCTGTATATCTTTTCTATTTGTGTAGCCAACTCATCTTTAGAAATTCCAGAAACCTGTACCAAGGCCTCAATCATTCTTCCTTTCAAATTATCATATAAACCTTCCTTCAACCCTCTTACTCTAATGGCAAATTGCATTCTTCTAAACTGTGACATCAACACCTCTGTTTCAAAATTTGCAATGTCCTTTTGAAATTTGTTTATATATTCCACCGAGGTTGCCAGCGCTTGTTTATTTGTTTCAATACAGTCCTCCAAAACATCAACATTTGTTGCTAAACCTTTGCAAACCTCTAACATATCCATCCGTAACTGCTTTTCCATATTCTTTAAAGCATCCTGCATTTTTTTTCTATTTCAGTGATTTTTTGGTTAAATTCCAAAATTAAGTCTTGTTTCATAATCTTTAAAGTATTTAATAAGTTTTCCAATGTCAAAGCTTGTGGAGGTGTTGACTCAGTAGCAAGTTGCATTTTAGAAGTATAAGCAGAGGGATAAATAGGCCTTTTATTCAAGACAATCATTCCATACTTTGAAGCCATTGTTGTAGTTCCAAAAAATTACACTGAAAGTGCCAAATCACTATCGATTGTTTTATAATCCAGAATTGAGAATCAAAAATAGAGACCAGTTTTCAAATACAAAAATTTCCCAAAGTCCAGAGACCACAAGCAAAACACAAATAACTTTCACTTGTTCTTTATTGTAATTCCAAAGAAATGCAAAAAAGGGTCAAATCTTTAAAAAAAAGAAAGAAAAAAAATCTTGTAATTTCCAGGGCAAATAGTCTTTTATAATTTATTTATTTTAGTGAAGTTATCAGTTGCTGTTATAATCCAAGGTCACGGAACAAAGAGTAAAAGTCAGTTTTCAAAATTTCCACAAGAGAAAAGCCGGGAAAAAAAACCCCAATCTTTCCAGACTTAAAACCATTTTTATATTTCCAAAGAGGTATAGAGAGAAGCCATAACTCTAAGTAAAATTCTTTCCAGTGTAAGAGACAGAAAGTTTTTAACTTCCAAAATCAGGAGACAGAGAAAAAAAAAAAGTCAGTTTTCAAAGTTATAATTTTCCATAAGAGAAAGAGCCACAAACAAACAAAGCAAAAATCACCTTCACTTCTCTTCCCAACTTCTTCAAAACGCCTTAAAAAGCCAGATCTCTAAAAAAATACTTTCCACTTTCAAAGGCGAATAGTCCTTATTTTTTTTTTTTTTAAATTATCAGTTATCAGAGAATATAAGTAGGACAGCCAGTTTTCAGTTTTCGGAATAAAGAGTTTCCATGAAAAAAGAGAACCACAAGCAAAACGGAAATCACTTTCACTTCTCCTCCTTCAAACGCCATATTGTTACATATTAAATGTTACTTTGTTTCTTCAAAGTGAAAGTTAGCCGAGGGTTTTAAAAAAAAGAAAAAGAAAATCCATACTTGCCCAGCAAAGCCCCTGGTTCTCTCTGTCTGCTTCATTAAATACACAAAAAAAAGTTTTAAAAATCCTCTTCTGGAAGCAGCGGCGGCTTCGGCATCTTGCTCCGCAAAAGCGGAGATTCCCAGGCTCCCGGAGCTAGGGGCAGGCTACTTGGGGAGCCTTCCCTCCGTGCCCCTGGATGACTCCTAGGGCATCAGGGGGGCTCTACCCCACCTGCCACGCTCTCCTCTCCCCCCTATGTCCGGGGCAGAGAGATTCCAAGCCGCCAGACAGCTGTTCTGGCGGCTTGGCAGGGAGTCGGGAAAGCGCCCTGAAGAAGGAGCGCCATTCGACGACGAACGCCAAACCGGAAGTCTGGACTCTCTGTTTCTTGTAGTATTTGCCTGTCCTATATAAGACAGACTTGATCCCAGTAATTAAACATGTCACCTAGAGGGACCCAGGGAGCATGTCTGCAATGTCTGTCCCCTGAACAGCATCCCTATCCAGAGATTAGTTTGGTCTCCACCCGGCTCTTCTTCAAGTTAACATTAAAAACATATCCCTTTCCTCAGGCCTTGGGTAGCATGTCTGGTGTATCCTCTAAGTTGGGGGTGATGTGGGGAGGGGGGATTGCTAATTTCACTGTTCCCTTGGACAATTTTCCTTCTTATATAACGTTTTTCCTGTTTGGAGTTTAATGAAGCTATTCAGAGTCCTTTTGGGAGTTGGGCGGCCTAGAAATTGGAGAGATAAATAAGTAAACCTTGCAATTCCTGAAGAAGAGGCTGCATTGCTGGCCTCCTCCCCCACCATCCCAGCATGTCCTTGACCTTTCTAAGGGATCTAGGAAATATTAACATTTGCAATTGGAGGGCCTATGAATATAAATATCTCTGTCCGCAAGCTGTCAGAAGGCTGAATACAAACATTTAAGTCGCCCAGAAATCCACGAAGTTACATTAAGTAGAATTTATTACTGAGCAGCTAAGAAGTCATGATGAAAAAATTCTAATAACTGCCACATGTCCAGTGCAAGTGTGGTTCCTATAAAGAATGGTCAAATTCCTTGTGCCTGTTTCTCCTCCTCCTGTGCATAGGATTATGTGACATTTATCTTATTTATCTGAGGAAGACACTCTTCTCTTTTGGACATAACTCTTTTTTTGCAACATCTAGACATCCAATTGTTTACTTTTAACCATATAAGAACTAAATTTCAGATTAAGCTTTCATATAACAGATGTTTACCCTAAAATTAAGGGCGTCAATGGGAGATGTAGATAATCAACCCATTCTTCATCGTAGCTCTTTTCTCTAGTTTTCATAATTATTCCCTGGATTTGAAGGAATTCAGTTTTTATGCCAAAGTAGAGTATTTTTTTTGTTACTTATTGTCTTATACATGAAGACTTCTCCCATCCATATATTATTATAAAATCGTTTTACATTTGTTCACATTTGGATGGCTATATAGTATACAAGCTTTACATATGGAGAATGGTAGTGTACAGATTTTGCCAGATGTTTTCCTGGATGAAGTAAGCTACCTACAGAGAAAGTTCCTTGAACCAACCAAAGTTTATTATGTTGGAGATCATATTCTGTATCAGCAGTTCAGATGTACAGAACCATGTTTTGGAAATCAGCTTATTCTGTATAAGATTAATGCTTCTTTACCTTTTAAAAAACATTTTTAAAAAGCTAGAGAGCCTACTATTTTTTTCTACCAGTATGCAGTTAATCTCTTTCTTTGAAGACAGCTGCATTCTACACAGGTTCAAATATAGTCTTTTTGAAATATGTGCAGAAAACACTGACTGCTTGTTTTGAACTTTGTAGATTCAGAACTAAATCTAGTGAGCACTGTGTCAAATTAACACATAGTAAATGTGGCAAATTGAGCAAAAAGATATAACAAATCCAAAATAGTATCTTTTAGCTGTAGATTTTAAAATTCAATATAACACTTAATTCATACTTTGGGTCATCTGCAATCATTTATTTTTCTTGTATAGATTATATGGTTCACCACTGAACATAGATTTATTTCCTGCTCTTATACTAGAAGATCTAGTTCCTGGAAGCAGGTTGGGACCTACACTGATGTGTCTCTTGAGCACACAGTTTAAACGTCTCCGAGATGGAGACAGGTAAGTTTGGTATAAAACTAGTCATACTACACTTTGAAGAGTTCCAGTCAGAAGATAACAACCTAGAACCAAACATGGAGCAACAGTGAGCAATCCTTCCCTTTGCAACTCACCCTATCATTTGTGAAGGGCCATTTCTTCACAAGTATGCCACAGGAATCGGCAGCAGAGAAGTCTTAATGTTTAGAAGTATATACTTTACTGTGTGAAGTGAATAGCAATAGCATTAGCAATAGCACTTCGACTTATATAATGATCCGGTCAGGATCGAACTCCTAGCAGTGAGCAGAATTAGCCTGCAATACTGCATTCTAACCAGTGGTGGGTTGTAAATAATTTTGCCACTGGTTCACGCTTGCGCACTTGCGCACATGCACAACACTTCTGTGCATGTGCAGAAGCATCCCGGGCGGGTGGGTGGAACCTCCCGCCGCCGTCGCTACCGGTTCTAAGAACCGGTCCGAACCGGGAGCAACCCTCCGCTGATTCTAAACATGTGCCACCACACTGTGTGTGCAGGATTTAGGATTACAAGGAAGTTTTTGCATGCAAAGCTGCTCTTGTCAAGGATTCCTTGTTACATGCCATTATATTGTCATTATGGACATTGATGCTTTGCTTGAAAGCATGATAGAAGGCGTAGTGAGGCTTTGCAGCTCATTTGAGTTATCTATGATGTGTTTAGATTTATTCAGATAATTCCAAAAAGCATGTCTCAACTAGAAATATAGGTACCGGTATGTTTTTTTAAAAAATAATTTAGAACACTTTTTCAAGAACTATCAGAAACAGTAATGACATAGAGAGAGGAAAAAATCAGTGTAATGAGCAATTCTGCCATTAAATATAACCATACTTTAAATGTTCTGTTAATGTGAATATATTCCTTTCTTTTCTTAGTACTGAATCCTTTTCTGTTACCCTGAATACTGACTAAGAATTTATTCTTACTTCATGTGAGGCTACAGGTTGTGGTACGAGAACCCAGGTGTGTTTACTCCAGCTCAGTTGACCCAGCTCAAGCAGTCGTCCCTTGCGAGAGTTCTCTGTGACAATGGGGACAACATAACCAGAGTGCAAGGTGATGTTTTTAGAGTGGCCGAGTTCCCACATGGTTATGGAAGTTGTGCTGAAGTTCCTAAAGTAGATCTCAGGATGTGGCAAGACTGCTGTGAAGGTATAGCGATATATATTCCACTTCTCCCTCTTTTTTTCTTCTTTGAAAAAAGCAAGGCTTACAGGTTTCAAATAAAATAACATCGTGAAATGCAGGAAGTCCTCGACTTACGACAGTTTATTTAGTGACCATTCCAAGTTACAACGGCACGGAAAAAAGTGACTTATGACCGTTTTTCACACGACCATTGCAGTATCCTCATGATCACATGATCAAAATTCAGATGCTTGGCAACTGACCCATATTTATGATGGTTGCAGCGTCCTGGTGTTCATGCGATCGATCCCCTTTTGCGACTTTCTGACAAGCAAAGTCAATGGGGAAGCCAGATTCACTTAACAACTGTGTTACTAACTTAACAACTGCAGTGATTCACTTAACAAATGTGGCAAGAAATGTTGTGAAATGGGGCAAAACTTACTTAACAAAGGTCTCGCTTAACAACAGAAATTTTAGGCTCAATTGTGGTCGTAAGTTCAGGACTACCTGTACTTAAACATCCTGTGTAGACGAGTCTGATAAAGTTACTTATAAAATTGTTTTTCCCATTTACTGTCAGGCTTCTACTCTCCATGCACAGATCTAATTGAATGTTCCTGTCTTAAAGGAGACCTGATTTCACATTTCCCTTGAAGGTCCCTGGGAGACCTCCTGGATGATGTATTATAATTCCTATGTAAACCACTCATTATATGATGTAGATGTTTCCTAGGCATTGTGCATGAGCTGCCCATATTTTGTAAACAACACCATTTCAATCTGAGGCAACATGTTAGTTCTCATTGTCTTGCTCTTTAAGCTTCAGCGAGTTTACATTTCTGAGATAGAAACGTCTAGGGCAGTGGTGGCGAACCTTTTTCGGCTCGCGTGCCAAAAAAAGGGGGGGCATGCTCGCGCGCGCTCGCGTGCCCACACCCATTGCCTCCCCCCCACGCATGCGCACAACACCCCCCCATGCTGCCCCCTGCGCATGCACACACACCCCCACCCCCGCGCAAAGGCTAACCGGAGCCTGGGATGACGAAACCGGCAAACCGGAAGTGCAAAAAAACGTACTTCCGGTTTGCTGGTATGCTGTTTTTTGCACTCCGGAGGGTTCAGGGAAGCTCCCTGAAGCTCCGGAATGCAAAAAACTACAAAACGGACAAACCGGAAGTGCGGAAAAGTACACTTCCGGTTTGTCTGTTTTGTAGTTTTTTGCATTCCAGAGCTTCAGGGAGCTTCCCTGAACTCTCCGGAGTGCAAAAACAGCACACCGGTAAACCGGAAGTGCGTTTTTTCGCACTTCCGGTTTGCCGGTGGGCAACCCTCGCGTGCCGGCTTCTATGGCTCCGCGTGCCACCTCTGGCACACGTGCCATAGGTTCGCCACCACGGGTCTAGGGCATGGCAGAGTGTATCAGCCAAACCTAGTAACACATATCTCAAATAATCTGGTAGGAGTTTGTATGGAATTGGGTTTTGACCTAGCAACCTAACTTCTCAAATAAAAACTTTAAAAGCCTTTATCTTTAAGAACTTAGAAGGCAACCTGTGAGGAGTATTGAATAGAGATAGGAGAATAGACTATGGCTGCTTGTTAAGAGACAAATGAAGTTCTTGATCCAAAAATGATAGTTAATATGCACGGAAATTGTCCTATTTTCTTCCTCTCTGGTTTCCGAGGTAGAAGAGACTTTAAATCCCATGTGATTCCACAACTTCTCAACATTTCTCAGGAGCCTCATTTCCTAGAAAAAAATTGACCAATGTTGCTGCTTGCTTCATCTTTAGCAAGCGTTCCCCATAATTATGGGGGAGCTATGTTTTGATGTTCCCTGGGTGGGATAAAATTATGGGAAATGTAGCAGAATCATAGCACAGGTACAGATACCCCCCCCATTTTTTGAACAAGGTCTGAATTAGAAGAGGTATGAACTCAGTTTAAAAAGCAGCCAGGTTCCTTGAACTGGGAAAGTTTTAGAGTGCTTTAAATTTGCTAGCAAGATCTGTCTCTGGTGGCTTTGGTTTGTTCTTTAGCGATCAGTAAAAACTACTCACCATTATGATATGAAGTAAATACAGTCCAATGTATAGCTAGCTGTTGTGTAATAACCAGCACTTGGTTTGAGAGGGTGTATGTGTATCTATAGCTATGACTATCTAATACCTATCTTTACCTTTACTGGAACAATAAATTTGTGGTGAAAATTGCTAACTAGATTATTTGTGTGTGAAAATATACTACAATACAAATTTCTGTGAACAAGCACTTATTAGTTTGGTATAATTCAGATTCCACAGTTTATTCAGTTATTCCGTATTTATGCTTGTGTTTGTAAAGTAGACGATATCTGTTTTTATTATTTCCTGTTTCTTTACTCTTAAATATTTTTCCAGGTTCAGTATTAAAGTATGATTTTTTTTAAAAAAATATTTTGTCTTTGGAACATTTAAGCAAGTGCCAGCTTAATCATAGCAACACAGAGACCAACACATACACAGCAACTTTTCTTCTGCATAATAATAAAACCAGAAAATGGTCTATTTCACTGTGTGATAGTTGGTTAGCATTTCCAGCTTTGTCTTATTTTTGTCTGTGACCACTGACAAGTACTCAGTGTTTTCCGCTCAACATCAAGGATGTCTAACTAGGTAGATCTGTGGTATGAAAGCCTCAAGTCTCTGATTTCATGTAACAGATTTACCTAGTTAAACATCATTGATGTTTGTTCAGACATTTCACTACCCAGAATAATGCTGTCAGTGGAGCATTTTGATGAACAAACCTAGTAAGAGATTTAAAAAAAATCTCATAAAATGCCATTTCACCATCAACTAGGAAATTTAGTACAGAAAACCTGTCAGTATCGTTGATATGGGACTGTGAAATCTTACTTTCAGATGTTTTACAACATTTTTATTGGGTTAGGAATATTTAATTTTGGTGATTCGGGGCAGCTTAGAGCATTATGCTCTATGCCTCCCCGAGTCACTTCAAAAGGAGATGGGTGGCAAATAAATAAAAAACCTGAAGATACTAATTTATACCTTCAATTCTGCCCCACTCATGCCTTCATAAGATAGGTACAATAAACTATAACAGAATTTATTAGGATTAAATTTAGCTTCAGAACTGAGTAAGGCTGTGCCAAAGAAGGTGGAGAGGAATGCTGTTTTGCAGAGCTTCACAAAGATTGGGATGAACAGAGCTTTGGGGAAGTGACCTGAAGGAGGCTGCTTAACACCTTCTCCCACAGCATTTGCCAAAGCAAGCAAACTTCCTAATTTCTAGACATGCTGGCATACAGTGCCACTGTCCTGTTAGGCTCTTGATCTTTATGCAATAGCATTAGCACTTAGACTTACTTACTGCTCCATAGTGCTTTACAGCCCTCTCTAAGCAGTTTACAGAGTCAGCATATTGTACCCAATAATCTGGGTCCTCATTTTACCAACCTTGGAAGGATGGAAGGCTGAGTCAACCTTGAGCTGGTCAGGATCGAACTCCTGGCTGTGGGTAGAGTTAGCCTGCAATATTGCATTCTAACCACTGCACCACCATGGTTCATTATGCAGCCCATCATCATATTCTGGTCCTGATCCCTTGATTTCCCTGCTTCTTGTGACTCAGACGATATCAAATTCTGTCTACCCCATCAGCAAACTGATAAATGTACTCCATATTTCATATTGACCACCTCAGCAGTGTCATACCAGTATTAAACAGAATGGTTTCCTGTGGAACCATATTTCTATGGAGATTCTCAATCATATAGGCCATGGTTGTCCCAAAGATAACCGGATTTTCTTGATTTCTTTTCCTTGAAAACATTTTGTCCCCATCCAAGAAGCTTCTTCAGTCCTCATCTTGGATGAGAAACGAAACATTTTCAAGGACAAAAGCAAGAAAGACCAGTTGCCTTTGGGGAAAGGACATTTGGGACTGTGGAATCATAACTGCAATAGGATGAAGAAAATGACATCCAATCCTATCTTTTGAACACAATCTCATTAGTAAAAGATTAGCATTATGCTACAGTACCTTCAACCTACAAAGTTGCTGCAGAAAGGGCAATAGTATGAAGAGAAAGTTGCAAGTGCCATATCTCTCTTCCTATAAACGTCATTGGTCCTATAAAAGGCAGTCCGAGATTATTCAGTTCCAGAGCCGTGCCTGAACCAATAGTGGAATGTGTCCATTTCTTCCAATATCTTCCTGACCATCCTCATCAGGAAGGAATAGTAGCAGCTAAATTATAGTTATTAATGAGCCAAGGTGGCGCAGCAGTTAGAGGCAGTACTACAGGCCACTTTAGCTGACTGTGATCCGCAGGTGAGCGGTTCATATCTCACCGGCTCAAGGTTGACTCAGCCTTCCATCCTTCCGAGGTAGGTAAAATGAGGACCCAAATTGTTGGGGGCAATATAAATATATACATTGCTTAATGGTGTAAACCGCTTAGAGAATGCTTGCACTGTAAGGCGGTATATAAATCTCACAAATAAATAAATAATATCAAAGGGATCCAGAAAATGTTTTGTAAAGAATCCTATGCTATCATCTTCTACAAGCTGTCTAACACCTATTCCTCATTCAATAATGCATTTTCCATACTCTGAACCCATAATTTCCTTCCTTCCTTCCTAGCATCAGTAAGTAGTTTGGCTTGCGAAGCTATAAAAAGAAATGCAATATATGTTATCTAGACTAGTTGATTATGTCTATTCATGGTAGATTCATCTCAAAGATGCATGAAGTTTCACTGAAAAAAATGGAAAGGACATATTTCAATTTTCTAATACAATAGTTTCTATTCTGCAAGAACCATTATTTGTTCATGTCTTAACAAAGTTTGGGATCTTCTGTTTAATTTCAGACTGCAGAACTAGAGGACAATTCAATGCATTTTCTTACCACTTTCGAGGAAGGCGCTCTCTTGATTATAGTTTTCGGGAAGATAAGCCTTCAAAATATCTAAAAATTCCAAGAGCATCAAGGTACATATCACAGTTTTGTTTACTTGTTACTTTTAAAATTTATTGTACTGCTTAGGATTTAGTTGCCTGGGGCATAGAACCCAAAGAATTTTCAAGATTCCAATAAGAAATTCCAAGGAGTAATTTTAAAAACTGCCTACAGCCATTTCAGAAAAAGGGTGAATAGAGGTTGTGGCTGCATTTTAGAATCTCCTTTCCTGGCATTCACGACTCTAATTTTAAAACTCCACAAAATTAAAAAGCATGTTTGGGCTATTATTTATTTCACAATGCACAAACAGGGTTTGCTCCCCAAATACAGCACAGCCTAGGTTTCTGTTAATTATTCACTTAGTATTAATTTGAATCTATTTAGGATAAGGGGTAGATTTGGATTAAGCAGTCTAGGGTTGACCCGTCACTTTTCTTAATTAGCTCAACGCATCAGGTCCAGTAGGAGTTGTGATCTTGTGACTCCGCCATTATGTGGGAGGGGTTATAGATGTCATTATCCACTCAGGGTCATGACCTGGTGATGGCTGCATCACATGGGGTTGTTTACTTTGATGACATCACTGATTGCATTGCACTCATGTCGGAAGCACCGAGGCAATTCCGGGTTGAAAGTATTAGCAGGTGACATCACCGTTGCCTGGCGGACGCCCAGTTGGGGGTTCCTTTCATGTCTCCGGTAGGAGTTGGAGCGAAGGACAGGAGCCCACATCGTTCCATGGCAGCACTCGGGTCTCAAACACAGGCCAACCCAGCATCCCAACCACGCAAACTATGTGCTCTCACATCACTGATTGAACAAACAGTTAAGGCATTTCAAAGTTAGTATACAGGTAGTCCTCAATTTATGACCACAAAGCTCAAAATTTCCATTGCTAAGCAAGACAGTTGTTAAATGGTTTTTTGCCCCCATTTTATAAGCTTCCTTGCCACAATTGTTAAATGAATCACTGCAGTTGTTAAGTTAGTAAAATTCAACACGGCATTAACAGCTTTCTTGCAACCCAGTTTCCTAGCCAAGCATAGAGGAGTTCATCATTTGTAAATTTATTCCAAAAAAACATCAGAATTCTCCAGAAGAGATTTTGAGATGGCCAGCAAACTAATAAAAGAAAAGGACAAGGATATTTGAACTGGATAGAAACCACTGGTTTTTTTAGACTGGTAAAAGTCTCTTCTCAGGAAGTATTTATCCTGCACAATGGGGATCTATTTCAGGGATGGCGTCTCAGAAGCAGTGAGATATACTAGATTCAACAGTATTCCAAGACAAAACATTTGAGTTCATTCTGATAATTTAAAGAGCTTTGATGTACTTCATTAATCCTGATTAAGAAAGTAGTCATAATTTCATGAACAAGTACAACTTACATAGTTTAAATCACTGCAGCTTCTGTTGCGGTGATTTAAACGATGCTTGCATTCAAATTTCTCAACCTGCAAATTGGGTGGGAGAATGCATTAAAGATAGCCTGTTTGATAACAAGTTAGACAATCAGATTTTTTAAATCAATGATGCATCTTCTGCGCAATATGTCACTTATTTTTCTTCTTGTTCCAGCTTTACAAGAGGGAGTACATTCTTTAACAGCACTACTTCATCCTTTGATGAGCACAAGAAAGCCCCCATAATGAATGATTTCAAAGAATTTGTTGGAGATATGCAAAAAACAATTACAGACCTCAGAAAACAGGTGAGTGTGAAAGGTTCTTCAAATAACATTAAACACTAAAATATTTTTGCAGTCAATTTAAGAGTTGGAGGGATACTCCAGACAGAGTAGGAGGATGGCAACTTTCACTTATTCCCCATGCCACCAAAACATGCTTTGGGCAATTTGTGGACATAATGGATCTTTAAATGAGCTGAGGTGGCGCAGCAGTTAGAGTGCAGTATTGCAGGCCACTTTAGTTGACTGTGATCAGCAGTTCAGCTGTTCAAATCTCACCGGCTCAAGGTTGACTCAGCCTTCCATCCTTCCAAGGTAGGTAAAATGAGGACCCAGATTGTTGGGGGCAATATAAATATACATTGCTTAATGGTGTAAACCGCTTAGAGAGTGCTTGCACTTTGAGGCGGTATATAAGTCTCATAAAAAATAAATAAATAAATAAATAAATAAATAAATAAATAAATAAATAAATAAATAAATAAATAAATAAATAAAGGTAGTGGCAAGGACTGTAGAATTGTGGAAAATCAGTAGAAATGTCTGTTATATCACCATCTCTTCATGAACGAATTCCAATTATAATTTGCATGCTTTAGGAAAACATATTCGTGTAATAGACAATTGCTTAATGTTTTCATTCAAGCAAGGTATTATTTTGAAATGCACTGAGGTCAAATATTATCCTGGATTAGGATTTGGGATTCTCAGGTTCAAGTTTACCTCACTCATGAATGCTCACTTTCTCATAATGCACTCTAGCCCAGGGGTCTCCAACCTTGATAACTTTAAGCCTGGAGGACTTCAACTCCCAGAATTCCCCAGCCAGCTTTGCTGGCTGAGGAATTCTGGGAGTTGAAGTCCGCCAGGCTTAAAGTTGCCAAGGTTGGAGACCCCTGCTCTAGCCTACAGCGTTGTGTGGGGAAAAGTTGGAGGAAGGACTATTATACTGTATATAAGCTGGCTTGAATTCATAGGAGAGACATGTCATATAAATCTTGAAAACCGATTACTGTGGTGCAGAAATTATCATTTGTTTTGAACCAGGAAAATCCAGGTTCATATTAGTTTTGTAAAGCTCTGTGAATGACCTTAGATCAATTGCCTTCCAAACAGAAATGTGTAAAGATAAAGTTGAGGAACCAAATTGCGCTAAAAAAGGAGAAGAAAAAACATCCAAGGAAGTCTTTGTCTTTTCTTCCTCCTGTATTTCTGTTCTACAGTCTCCTTACACTTCGAATCCAAGATGCATGTATGACATGCAGAACTGAATCTGGCCAATAGTTCTTACATGATTAAAAGTACTTATGACTGAGTTATCACTGTGTGTCTCCATCACATCCTTCTGGTTCTCCTCTAACTCTTTGTTTAATTAACGGAGAAGCAAAATTCTTCCCAAATCAGCCTGGTTTAAGTCTGTTATTTCTTCTTTTTAAGGATGGAGTGGTGAAACAGGTTTATATCCTAAATGACATTTTTCCTCAGGCAAGGAACAGATGGAGGGGGTTATTTTAATGCACAAAATGTCAAATAAATTCCAAAGGGAGCCTGTGACTTTTTAGCTGTTGAATGCCTCCCCTTTCTTATTCATCATCGTGCAAAGCAACTTTACCATCTCATGTATCATATGTTGCCATCTTAGTACAGAATTTCCCAGTAAAATGAACGTGACATACCATGAGAATTTTGAAGGGTGTTCTATGACTTCGTTGCACATAAAAGGAAACAGAAATCCTTTTGGCACTGATGGATAAACAACGTGTCTCCTGTCCAGATAAAGAAACTTGAGTCACGGCTCAGTAGGACCGAATGTACTGATGAAAATGGCAAATCTTATTCCAGCAATGACACATGGAAAAAAGACCCCTGCACCACATGTGAATGCAAGGTGAGTTTAACATGTATGCATGTGTTCTTGGCCATTTGTCTCCTGGCGTTTAGTGAATCTTCCTGATAAATTTGTAGAGGGCTGCAACTTTCTACATTTATCCTCAGGAGTTTCTTTTTGCTCCTTTGAAAATGTTATTGTTATCATAGTTTCACAGTGTTTGGGCTCTGCCGCTTTGACTGCCAAGGAGACAAGCTGCTGCTGTTCAGCTGACTAAATTGTCTCCTTGCCAAAGGAATTGCTGCCAGAAAATGTAAAATTGGCAAATCGGGCTTCCTGAACAATCTCAACTACTGCTACTTCTTTTTATTTTTCTTAGAAAACTAGAGCAGGCTTCTAGCCCATTTGGCTATGAAGACACACACACACACACACAATCCAACAAAGGGATAGTTTAGGTCACAGTATTCTGTTCTGGCCTGGGGTTACCACACACTTCAGTGCCTGAATTTTCTCTTGTCCTTTTAGTGATGAGTAAAAACAAAATAAATGGTGTTGAATCAGAATAAAGTCGGGCAGTTTGCAGAACTTTTACCCTATTAAATTTAACCAATCTTCAAGACAAACAAATTCTGAATTACTGCCTCTGTATTTTCTGTACCCACTTGAGTTTGTTTATTTGAAGGGGAAATCTCTTTAAGATTGCAGTCCTGCTCAGAACGACTTGGAAGTAAGTCTCATCAAACCTGGTATGGCTCACTTTTAAGAAGACCCCTGTAACAATGCACTGTTTGTCTGTTATTGCACAGTCGTATTTGAAAGTTTGAGACAATCCAATGATCTTAGTTTTCTTAATGTTGAGTTTCAAGCCAACTTTTGCACTGTCCTTCTTCATCCGCATCAAGAGGCTCTTTAGTTCCTCTTCACTTTCTGCCATTAGAGTGGTATCATCTGCATATCTGAGGTTGTTGATATTTCTCCCTGCAATCTTAATTCCAACTTTTGATTCATCTAGCCCCTCCAGGGGTGAAATGCAGCCGGCTCTAACTGGCTTGCGAGAGCTGGTAGGGCCAGCGGCGGGTAGTTCGGAGATCCGGTAGCGCCAGTGGCGGGAGCTGTGTTCCCCAAACCGGGACATTGTCACATCCCCGTTTTGACCCTCTGCGCATGTGCAGAAGGCTCTGCGCATGCACACGCATGATTGAAGCGTGCGCATGTGCAGATGATTGCGCAAGCGAAGCAAGTGCACACACGGCACATATACATTATCAAGCAGGTAAGAAAGGTAAGTCTATTTTACCCCTGAGCCCAACCTTTCTCATGATGTGCTCTGCATATAAGTTAAATAGGCAGGGCAACAGTACACAGCCTTGCCGGACTCCTTTCCGAATTTTGAACCAATCAGTGGTTCCGTGTCCAGTTCTCACTGGTTCAGAGCAAAGGCCCATGGAATTAAATATTTTGTCTCTCTCAGCAGCCTACCAAAGGCACTGGAAAAAAATCCAAGCATAAGAGCATGAAAGTCCTCAGACAAAAGTGCAAAATGTGTTTTTAACAGATTCCTGACTTTTATAAAACCATGAAGTACCCAATGGAAAAAGCCTCTACAAGATTATTTGCCTGCCTTGTCAAGAGGTGGCCAGCAGTCATTGAACAAGCTTGCTTATTAATATGTGTTAGGGTTACTGTTTGATCATCATTGTTACTCCAGTTTATACCTTATCTTCCTGGATAATGGCATTTAAGGAACAGAGGTCTCCATGATATATAAATGGAGTAAGATCTCTTTGTCTTTAGAGATTCTGTTTGATCAAAAAATTGATTAATTTCAAGAAAACAGTGACCCACTCTAGTTACAAACAATTACTACATGCAAAGATGTTTCCCAATTTACCAAGCAATATGTAGCTTTCTCCACTTTCTGTTTGTCCATTGATTTGTGCATGCATATTTTCATTCAGAATTCAGCAAGCAAATTAATGTTAAAATATTTAAATAGCCTGTACTATATCAGCAATACAGGCCCAAATCCCAAATGTACATTCTTCAGTAATGCACATGTTCATCTTTATCTTTTCTTCTTGTTCTTTTTTTTAAAGTAACTAAACTGTCACTCTACCTTTTCAAATGCAGGTTGGTCAGGTCACCTGTTATGTGGAATCATGTCCATCACTTGATTGTGCTACACCTGTGAAGCTGAAGGGCATTTGCTGTCCGGTGTGCCTAAAACGAACTGTTAGCAAGGGAAACGCACCCTAAGTCCCAATTGTCACATGTCAAGTCATATTGATATCTGCCGATGGCAAATACAGGTAACAGTAGGCTTTAAACCACAATAGAGAACCAAGATGTTAAAGGAGAATAGCATTCAGATGATGGGGTAACAGTGTAAGAAAATCTATTTTACTTTCTTATCCATTGGAAAAACCACAAGGTGAAAGTATTAAAAGGGAATACACAGTGTTAGTCAAGATAATTTTATGTTGAAACTTCTCAGGTTCAAGAGACTAAAAACTGGTGCTATTTTTAAAAAGCATTTGTTTAGTTTTTTTAGGCTCCCAGGTTGATTTTTCTTTCTTTGTACACTGGTAGGAAATCAGGTGCCATTGGAGGAAATAAGGTCCACGTAACATAACGCCTGGGTTTACATACTGTATTATGTGATTCTGTAAACCATGGCTTAGTGCTAGGTGTATTTACAGCCATTATAGCTTAGTGAATGCACCATGATAAAATCATGGCTTAGTGCAATATATGAACACAGATATTGCCTGCATTCATATGTCATTCGACTGATACTTGACCATGTCATACTGAATAAACCACAATTGGCTGAATTCAGACAATGTTAGGTCTGCCATGCCTGGGCTGCAAAACTCTGGAATACCACTAGATGACAGCAAAGGATGTATGAGAAAATAATATTTGGATTTTTGGATTCCAGTTCTGTGGCACTGAATAATATGCTAAGCTATAAACAAAGTTTTTCAAAGACCAGGGTGGCTGGTTTCACATAATTCAGTAACCAGAACTAAACAAACCAAAGCAAATGTTTTAGTATGATACAAACACTAGGTCAGACCTGAAAGATACAAGTATTTGACTTAAAAAGCTAATCATGCCAAGATATTATTACCACAATAACACAATTGTACTTTATCTTGCAATATTAATTCTAATTGAGTCCAAGAATTAAAAAAAACCCTTAATTTTGGCATCTGGTTTTTACACTCCTGTAGTATTAAATCTTTCCCTATCCGATGCCTGCATCTATCATCATTTAACTTCCAGTGTAATACAATGTTTCCCAAGTTTGCAAACTTCCATGTTTTTATGAATTTTAGAGCTGAAATTCCTTGGCCAGATTGGCCTTTACTGATCATTCTTGAAGAGGAAGTCCAGACCAATGGAAGTTGACAGGCTTGGAAAATTCAGATAAAATATTCATAAGTTTGTGGTACATCAAGCTTCTGACTCCCCACCATGCCTTGCTAGGGGAATGGCTGTAACATAAGCATCAATAACATAATTCACAAGTCTGTATGCATGAGAAAAAAAGATACTGATGGAAAATAAAAATCATGTCACATTCTCGCACTTTTAGCCTTTTGAAAAAAATATGTACTTCTTGGTTTAAAAGACAATTGCTCAGCTGCTTTACATTTTTCACCTGTGTTATGTTTCCCTGCTTATTGTGATTCTTGTCTTAGTTGAGATGTTTAGGCTGTCTGTACTTCCATTTCCTACCTAAATTCATCTTTCTTACGTATAGTACTGGAAACTTGCTCAAGTGATCCAAGAAATCTGCCACATCAGAACTTAATTTATAGATGTGAAATAATCCCAGAATTCAAATATGTCTGGGAACTCTAATTCTTATGATGTGGATATTGTCTGTATTCATTCAATGATAATATTTGACCTTGCCCGTTATTATCATATCTTCCAAGGCTGAGCCTCCTATTGAAAAAGGATGTGAAGGTTGTTTCTTGGTGACTCCTACTCCATATTGATTCTGGCTCCCATAAATATTCAGCATCTACTGTTTTAGGCATTCATTATTCATTTGCTAACAAGCATATATGGACTTTTATTTTCCTACTTTATATCTTAGTAATGCCAAATAACCCATATTTGTGCTGAGAAATAAACCATTATGGAAGACTCCTTTATCATAATAAACCTTAGGCACAGAATGATGGCTGAAGGGGTAGGATGCATTATGCTTTTCTGGAAAATATGTAGTAATAGAGAAATTAATCAAACAGGAGTTAAGAACCATTTTGGGAATATTATGTTCGCATATGCCACAATAATTTTTGAAATCTATTATCTCTTCTAGCACCTTTCTGACATGTAACATACTTTCACTGCTGAGTGCATTCTGACCTCCCAGAATCCATTTCTCCTAATAGATTAGGGCTATCAGATCAGCATTTCTTTGTTGGCATTTAGTGGTTATCTGGATTCTAGCATCCCAGATTCGGTAGCGTTAAATATCCTCATGTCCTCTTAGAAAAGGCTCCAAGACAGTGTTTTTCAAACTTGGCAAATTTAGGATGTGTGGACTCCCAGAATTCCCCAGCAAGGCATGAGTTACACACATGTTAACGTGGTCAAGATTGAAAACATTGTCATAGAGCAACGATGCCTTAATCAGTTGTTCCAGAATGTCAGGTTCAACAAAATTGCTCTTTGTATGACCTGGATCCTACAGTTTTAGATACAGATAGAGCTATAGATGTAGATAACAGCATTTTTGGCCTGAGTTCCAGAAAAGTTTAAACTATGATTCTGCAATGTGCTTTCCCCCATAATTGCTAACTCAGAAAATACCTTGAAAATGTGAACATAAAAGCCCCAGTAGGTGTGGGTTTCAGGAAAAGATTATTTGCTATGGATACAAACATCACACTGGTTAAGTGTACAGTTTTTCAGGAAAAGACATCCTCAAAATTACATCCGCCTTCTGACCTGAATTATTGTGTAGCCTGAAAACAAATGTCATGCATTCATCAGTATATAAAAGGCACCAACCTTTAATGAAAATGCTGCTAAAGCTCCTCTAAAATACTTCGTGAACAAATGAGTTGTACTAAAGCAGTGTGCATAGAACAGCACCTAAACTCTATTGATCCTAGATGGATTGTTTCATGATTTTGAAATAAAATCTATTGGTATGAAGGAACCAAACATTTTTAAAAAAGTTACATGGCACCTGTTTTCCCTACTTAGTACTTGTGTCAAAATCATGTTAAACATTACTGTTTGTGAATCAGTATGCCCAGATATGTGTTTTAAGGACTGTTGTTATTATGTCTACATTAATATACCACTGTTTACCTTTATTTTCAATATTGCCTTTTTTTATAACCAGCATGTATTATTACAGTCAGAGAAGAAAAGCTCTCATACCTCATTTGACCGATGTGTTTGTCTTCACGACTGGTTCTTCAATTCATGATGCAAATCATTACTTTGTAGAATTTAGCTATCTTCTGAAGTGACATTAATCAGTTTTCAGGGGTGAAAGCGATATCATACAGTTTCAAAAAGAGAAATTAACCATGGAATTTGTTTAGTAAGTACTCTACCAGCATCTGTTAGTAGCTGCTTTAGAAAAATATTTTGGGAATACATAGTAATTGACAAACAAATTTTACAGAACTGTTTAAAGAGTACTATCTTAAACATATTTACTTAAAAATAAACCCAAACTTAGTAGGACTTATAACCAGATAAACAGGCGCAGGGTGGAACTCGAAAGCAAATTCTTAGATAAAGATTTGACTTTGATGCCCATAAAGTGAAGACATACTTTAAAAATTGTCCTTTATTTTAAGGATTACCTCTTAGGGCTTTCAGTACCTCAGTAAATTCTGTATTTTCACAATCCAGATCACATTTTTCCTGTAGGGGTTTTCTAGAATTCTTTCATATTTGGGCAAATTAACAAATCATGATAGATAACCATAACTGAAGCATGTTTCTGCAGGTATAAAACAAGTTGAAATCTTAACAAATTACTAATGACCATTTATGTTGGTGCTGCAGCTACACAAAACAACAACAACCCTGCTCAGGTATTTTGCAATACAGGCCTCTGCAAATCTATTCAAACTAAGTCATATTAAATGTCTGTGTAGGGAGGTGTCTATACCCAAATAAAGGGGTATAGGATTACACCATGGTCACTGAAGAGTATCTTTTCCAAGAATCCATAACAAAAGAACTCTGGCTTTCTATATTGAAATAAAACAAATATTTGATCAGTAGGCTATCAGATCTCCGTGAAAAAATCCAGTGAGTCATTGAAGAGAAGGTTTGCAGCCCATTTCTGTTAACACTATAATCAATATTGTTCAAATAGTATGTAAAATGATGTAACTTCCAGCATTTATAGCTAAACAAATAGCAGGAAATGTTTGGTGTTAAACCAGATTAGGAAATAGACCTAATTCTATAATTATCACGTAAATCAAATATTATAAAATGATTTTTTTTTACATTTTTTTCCAATTAAAAATTCATGTAGCATTTTTGAGACAGTGGCCGATGGCTGAATGATCATTTTTCTCAGTATTTCGTTGGTGGCAATTGTTCCATATTTATTTACTTTGTTAAAATTCCTACCGAAAATAAAATTTGTACTTACTTTCTTGTACTTAATAAATCTACCAAAGAATTGTTTGCACTGTTATGAATGCTTTTCATTTACAATAAACAGGTCACTTTTTTTTACGTTGGAGTCATGATACATTATTTCAAATGATTTAATCACACCATGAGCTCAGCAGTGGTGAAATACATAGACAGTAACAGAAGCATTGTGGGGAATTCAAACAGCAGGTGTTGCTAACACCATCCAACCTAACCTTTTCTAAATACTGCCCTTATCTACTGTCTGTAAAAAGAACTTACAACATCAAGACAATGCAAACTACTAGGTTGAGAACAGGAAGATGGGTCACTAGGAGAAAAAGGCTTTTCTGAAACTTGAGGCCCAGAAGTTGCTAGTATAACATTTACATAGCCACACGATTACAATTTTGACCAGCAGTGTTTGCAGCAAGCCACAGAGACCCCAAAACCACAATTCTGACACAATGATAAAGGTAAAAGTTTCCCCTGTCCAGTCGGGTCTGACTCTAGGAGGCAGTGTTCATCTCCATTTCTTGGCCGAGGGAGACAGTGGTGGTGGAAGACCATTTCCGTGGCCATGTGGCCAGCATGACTATACGCTAAGGGCGCATGGAATGCTGTTACCTTCCAACCAAAGTGGTACTTATTTATCTACTCGCATCTGCATGCTTTTGAACTGCTTAGGTGGGCAACAGCTGGGTCAAGGAACAGGAGGTCACCCCGTTGCACAGCACATGGGTCTCGAACCCGGGCTGTCAGGTTTCCAGCTGATAATTGCTTTAATTGCTGAGCCACTGCGTCTCCCTCAACATACCATTGCACAAATGCCACCACTACATAACTTGTGTTCTGACATCTGATATCTATGTGTACATTGCAACAGTTGTGTGGTATCACCATGCATATGTCATTTGCTCTCCCCATCTTCAAGCGCCCATGCTTGTGAGCGGACATAGTGAGATCCTACTTTCTATAGCTTGAGGCACATTTTCCTGGTCAGCTGCCAGGTTATGTGAAAGGATAAGTCTTTATTCCATGGACTCTTCGCCATCTTTCTGATTGTGGACTCCTGTTTGAGTGACTATGTTGGCCTATGGGAGCTCTGGTTGGATCTTCATCTATGGATATAAATGCTCAACCAGAGCAATTTGCCAAGATTTTTTTTTCTTTTATCTTCCCACTCTAGCCTAAGAAGTTCCCAACCTTGGTTTTTCATGTGGGTTTCTCATCCAAATATTAAGCAGGGCTAGGATTAATATTTGTATTAACTTTGAGAAGATGGGATAGAAAAACTTAGTCAGATTACAAGATGGGATTGTGGTTTTACAAACTACTGGGAAAAAAAGTTCTAACCCTAATATAATTACTACATGCACAATCAGTCAGCTTCATTTCAATTTAGAATCTATAAAAGCAGATGATCTCTGCTAGCTGGTGGCTGCAATTTCATTTCACATTCCAAATTTGGTCTATCTTCCCATTTTTATATTTTCAACTAATTTATTACAAAATTCTGCTGAGCCAGTTGTTTTGTACCATTTTGCAAACCAGAAATTAGGAATTTTTTGAAATTATTGAACACCTCTTAGTTGTTATTGTGGAAGAAAAAGTATTTGCCCTGTTTTGTTTGTACTCTTTAGTTAAAAGGAGTAACTCTTTCCCTTTTTCTCTCTCCTTCCTGTTTTCTTAAGAGCTCAAGGCAGTAAACACGAGAATTTATCTTGATTTTTTTACCCCTATAACAAGCAGTGGGGGTCGGTTGCACGGAGACAATCAACCAGTGACTTCTATTTCTTTTTTTAAAAGTAGATTGTTGTATGTGTTGGGATTTGCTTTAGATCTGGCAAAAAAAAAAAAAGCTTCAAAGCTCCACGTCTGCCTACCTTCAGGATCTGCTGTGACCTTTGGGTATCACTGCTTTTGTTTGTTTTCTTAGCTTCTAAGCTTTCCAAAAAGAACCTGGTTATCATCTTCTACTTTGAAGTTCAACATGCTATCTATTTCAAGAGCCATCCCTGGAAATTCATGTTTCCTTCAAACTACAAAAAGTACTAACTACTAATTTTAAATACGTGTGTTAGACTTCAAAACAGTTCTCCCAAGGTGGCTTACAACTCTAAAAATTTTACCATTAAAACAGTAAAAATACAGGTAGCAGAACCTGAATGTATAAGTATTACATATCATAGGATCAGTCCAGGGGTGAAATCCAGCAGGTTCTGACAGGTTCTGGAGAACCAGTAGTGGAAATTTTGAGTAGTTCGGAGAACTGGCAAATACCACCTCTGGCTGGTCCTAGAGTGGGTTGGGAATGGAGATTTTGCAATATCCTTCCCCCTGGAGTGGGTTGGGAATGGATTTTGCAGTATCCTTCCCCTGGAGTGGGGTGGGAATGGAGATTTCGCAGTATCCTTCCCCTGCCACGCCCACCAAACCACACCATGCCCACCAAGCCACGCCCACAGAACCGGTAGTAAAAAAAATTGGATTTCACCACTGGATCAGTCCCTCTGCAAGGGATGGTTCAGAAAATCAACTCCACAGAAAGGCTAAAACTACTTTTATTAAGATAGACTATAACAACAGATTATTACAAGTCTGATTTAATTTCATAAATTAAGGAGGTGCTTCTGAAGTTATTGCTCTGGACTTGGGAAAAAAATATTTCAGCCACTTTTGTCTTGGTAATAGTTTATGCATGCCTCTGCCAAGGTCATGCTCTGTACTTTCTTCACCTAGTTAACCGCATAATATGGCCAAAGGCTTGAGAAAATAAATATCCATTTGTCCAGGGGGTGAAAAAGTTGTCAGATTGGCTTCATAAGTAAGCGTGTTGTTCAAGGTGTTTTCTCTGGTACGTATTTGGATGCTTTGCCAAATTTGTCCAATGGTGGATGTCCTACTCTGGCTTCTTCTTTGCAGACTTGGTTGAGGTGTTCTGCAGGAATACAGCTGTCCTGTCATTCCTCTTCCTGAAGATCTGGATGGAGAATCCCAAAAGCAGAATTTTTCTTGTCGGCATCCTCTCTCATGCTGAGTTCCCTCAGATCTGCCAGATGTATTTCATTTCAATGCAAGCGAACCTGGAACATTACTCATGCAGGTGTCTGGGGAATAAATGCCAGCTAAAAGCCATTAAATCAACATTATAGAATTGGAGAACACAAAGTCATGGTTTATGCTCACCTTTCAGCTGGGTTATTAGCTTAAGCAGAATTACGCCTTCAAACAGAAAGACTCCATTTTGAATACATTTCTGCATTTGGAGCTCTATGTCAAGCGACCAAAAATCATGTTAATATCTTAATTCTTTGATGCCTAATTCCCAAAAGATTTACTGATTCCAAACATGGTAGCTTATTATTTGAAATGCTTGGGTTAAAGAAAAAAAATAAGAGGGGGGGGAAAGAGATTTAAAGCACTGTACATGCCATTGCAGAGGAAAATAGTTTATTTTCTTTTGAGGAACTAAGAGCAGGCTTTCTTCTTACTTAAAGAGTACTTGCTTTTCTGCCAAAGCAGAAAGCGTGAAACAGAAAACAAAGGAGAGTTGACAGAACTCATTTTTATATTATTTATTTGAAAAATTGGCTGCTCATCTTAAGCAACCCCGGGCAGCTTATTTGTTTATTGATTTAAAAGATTTACGAGGCCGCCCATCTTACTGAGGATGTTTCATTCCTACTGCAGCCTGGGGGTGTTTAAAAATGCAATGGAAGACATCACTGCAGTGAGTGAAAGGTCAAGGAAGTTTAAGCAAAAGAAAGAAAATGAGAACTGGCTTTCTAGGAAAAGACAAGAAACATTCATTTAAAAACTTCCCACACAGTGGCTCATTCCTTACACTGGGAGGTTTATATTACCTGAATTAATACACTACCATTTATTCCTGTAAGCAATCAACAATAAAGCAAGAGATTGGACAAGTGATGGCAAACCTTTTTTTGTTCGGGTGCCACACGCGCGTGCCAACACTCATAATGCAATGCCATCTCCCCCACGCATGTGCACAGGCCTCACTGAAGCCTCTGGACTCCCGTTAGGCCAGCTGATTTTCGGTCTTCCGGAGGGCGGGGGAGACTGTTTTCGCCTTCCCCAGACTACAGGAAAGCCTTTGGAGCCTGTGGATGGTGAAAAACGGGCCCAACGGTAAGGTGACCAGATGTCCCGCTTTTGGCGGGACAGACACGCTTTTTAAGCATGTGTCCCGCGTCCCGCATTGTTTCCAAAAAGTCACGCTTTTTTGGAAAGAATGCCCGAACAGCGGGACGTCTGGTCACCTTAGACTTTCCCCACCCATCAAAATAAATAAGCCTCAGCGCATGCGCCCTGGAGCCCAGTTAGAAGGGACTGCCTGAGGCATCCGAAAGGCGGAAGCACAGAAACTAGAGCGTCCCACTTTCAGGGAGCGCCTCTGGGGTTCATTCATTTCTCTTGTCTCTTGATCGCGACGAGGGTGCACTCAGGAGCGCAAAATACTTGAAAATTCGGTTCCCACGGTGTTTCCATGGCTTTTCCTGGCTGGGCGGTGGGCTAGGTGGGCTAGGACTAAGCTGGGGCTGCGGAGGGGCGGCGGCGTAGAGGTGGGGGGGGCTCCGAAGGAAGAGGAGGAGCCGCGCACCCGCAGCAGCAACCGTGCGCCCCCCCTCCGTCCCGACCAACCGCGGATCGCACCTGGCCGGAGTCTATACCCGCACCTGGGAGCGCATTTAAGGGAGGGGGGGATATCCCCGCTATTAGGGTGGGTGGGTGGGCTTGGCTGGAAAAGATTGCCCGGTGGGAAGGGGCGGTTCCTCCCGAGAGCCTGGGGAGGGCGAGAACGTGCGTGGAAAAGGGGGCTCAAGCGCCAAGCGAGGCAGAGGCAATTCCCGGGTTGTCTCAAGACTTTCTCCCCCTGTCACTCCAGCAGCCCAGCGCTGGCGGAGGGGGAGCAGGAGAGCCAAGAGACGCTGGGTTGGAGCACCATCTCCGGGCTGCTCCCCTTCCCAAGCCAGCCCCGCTCACTCACTTGCCAGCCAGCCAGCCCAAGCCACTGCCGGCTCCCGAAGGGGAGGCGGGAGGCGAGGAAAGGCCTCCCGCCTCCCCCTCACCCACCTGGATGCCGACATTTGCGCTCTTTTGCCCTCTGCGCATGCGCACAGCATTCTGCGCATGCGCAGAGGGCAAAACTCAAATGGCTGCTCCCCTAGAAACCCACCCCCCATCAATGGTGTCCCGCTTTAAAAAAAATCTGGTCACCTTACCCAACGGGCCTACCGGAAGTAGGTCTGTTGGGTCCATTTTTCGCCATCCACAGGCTCCAAAGGCTTTCCTGAAGCCTGGGGAGGGTGAAAACGGGCTCCCCCACCCTCCAGAAGGTCAAAAATCAGCTGGCCAGCACACACATGCACGCTGGAGCTGACATAAGGCAACGCCTCACGTACCCTCAGATATGGCTCCGCGTGCCACCTGTGGCACGCGTGCCATAGGTTCGCCATCACGGTATAAGGTCTGCTGAAAAATATGGTTTTTTTCCTCCTTCCAGAATTGGGTGAAGACGTCGAGTAGCTAAGAGAAGGAAGAGGAGGAGATTGGCTAATTGACCTGTTTTGATACTGTAAGAGAGAGAGGGAGGGAGGGAGGGAGGGAGGGAGGGAGAGAGAGAGAGAGAGAGAGAGAGAGAGAGAGAGAGAGAGAGAGAGAGAGAGAGAGAGAGAGAGAGAGAGGCAAAAACCAAGTAAATGATAAGTATTATTTATTTATTTACCATACTTGTAGACCACTCCAGTAGTCATCTCCAAAAGCAACCCCATGTGTTAAACTTTGGAAAGCAGTCTGCAGGGGCTGTCAACAGAATGGGAACCATCTGAAGGTAAGTGGTACAAAGCAGATCCTGGGGAGTGCTGGGCCGTGGGGTAAACTGTGTTCTTCCACAAGGGTTGCACACCTTGAGGAATGGTGAGAGGCGATCTTTTTGAGTGGAAAAGATGGCACTTGTTGTGAAGTCAAGGTTTGGCCTCCACACTGGTGCCAAATGCCAGTGTTGAAGGTGGCCTAGACGGGGGAAGAGGACATAATTGTTTCTCTTTTGTGTGTGCATGACAACCAGCAGACTCAAATTATGGGATCCTTGGTGCTCTCTGAACTTGGTTATTTTCTTGGAAATATTTTATTACCAAACCAGGTAACCTCATCAGCACTAATGTTACCTAGTTGGGTAATGAAACATCTGCAAGAAAACCTCCAAGTTCACCCCCAAGCTAAGAGAGTGCTAAGGACTCTGCAATTCAACCCTGAGCTACACCTATTCTCTTCTATCAGAGTCAGATTAGGCATTTTCTGAATTTTGGAGACACCAGATGGAAAAAGTTCACCATCACTGGTCTAAAGGAACAAGGGCCCTGCTGCTAAAGTACAAAGTAGAACCACGGCATTGTTTTTGGAAATGCTAGCCTCTGTCAAGCAAGAACTCCACTTCCACCCCATCACTAACCTGCTGCCAATATTTTCCATTTCTTTTCTTAGTGGATTGTTCAATCTCCCAATCTTACCCTCTTCGGCTCTAGAAATATTCAGAGCCATTGTTCTGTCTCGCTAAGCCATGTTTAACTGATGGGTTGTGGTTTCCCAAATAGGCCTGGACTTCTTGTTCTAGTAGTTGTTTTCTTCATTGTGCCCAATAAGTAAAACTATACCTGAAGAATCATACTGAACATCTGAGAAGGACATAAATATTTTTCCCTTTCCCTTAAAAAAAATCTATATCTGAATGAATAATACTTTTATTCAGGGCCAATTAAATGGCCTGAGAATGTGTTAACTTCTCCAAACTTCTTCATTAAGAAAGATGTGAGGGGGAAAAATCAGGAGGTGGGGAAAGGTTCCCAAATCAGCCCAGATGTTCTCAAAACAAATGCCAAAAATAATATACTTACACTCCACAGTCATCTCTTGACATCCCTTTTTTTAAAAACTCCAGTGCCGGTACTTATCTTGGATAATTTTATCAAGTGTATGCATAAGGCTGGCAGTTTGGCACAAAATAAACGATTCATTAGAAATTCACTTAATTGCTACCAAAGGACTGAAAAAGAGAATTGTAAAATACAACTAGGTTTTGTTTTGTTTTTTAATAAAAATTATGAGGAGCTTTCTGAAACCTAGGAAAAGTTTGGTTCTCAGGTTTCCTGCTGAAGGTTTATAAAAGGGATTTCTAACTTTGGTCTCCTTGAGGACTTTCCAGAAACATCAAGGAGAGATCGTAGCTGCATTCCTGTTTATGGAAACCAAAGATTGCCAGGAAAAATATCTTTGAAGATATGAAAATAATTAGGCGGGAAATACCTGTGGCATTTGGGAAGTGTAGTGGTTAGTCTTTGCTCCAGCTACTCCACATTTAATGTTTGAACAGTTGTCACTTAACAACAACACATACACATACACACAGTCACTTTAAAAAGACTTTTTATAACTTTTGCCTACTGTACTGTAAAGCTAATCCAGATGGTCCAAGGCTAGCGAGAGTGTGGATTGTTGTGTTTTTGTCAATAAATGTGAGAACAGAACCAAGAGAGAGAATACCATATATTCCAGATTCATTCTGGAAATATCTGATTAGAGAAGAGACAATATTTCATTTATTTATTTTATTTTTATCTGACCTTTATTATTTTTATAAATAACTCTAGGCAGAAAACATATACAACACACTTTCCTCCTCTTGTTATCCCCCAACAACAACCCTGTGAAGTGGGTTGACCTGAGAGAGCAATTGGCACAAGGCCACCCAGCCACCTTTCATTGGCTAAGGTGGGACTTGAACCGGGGATGGGTTCTGGATTTTGTTGCTGCAGGTTTGCTCAGGGACGCGCTCCACGGCTGTGCGCTTGCTGCGTGCACGCATGCCCAGTACTTAAAAAAAGCTTCTGCGCATGTGCAGAAGCAAAAAACAAGATGGCAGTGCCGTAGGCACCGCCGAGAGAACCGGCTCAGGGGCGTGGCAGGCCTGGGTCGCTGCCGGTTCCAGCGACCCAGGCCGCCAAGTTACTACCGGTTCTATAGAACCGGTCTGAACCGGTAGGAACCCACCTCTGACTTGAACTGATGGTCTCCTGCTTTCTAGTCCAGTACCTTAACCCCTGGACCAAACTATGTACATTTTTTGATGGCTGGAAACTCCTTATGAACTTTGGGAAAAATGAATTTACGATCTATGATTTTGAGAGGATAGATTATACAAAAAAAGAGAGTCAATATGTAACTTTAAATAAAGAGATAAATTTACAATTGTACTTGTTAACAGCTGCAGAGAAGATTGGACACTACTTATTCTCTTTTCAATTTTTCTTCCACTTTTTTCTTTTTGCACTTTAATTTTCTTTTTTATTTCCTCATTTTTCCTTTTTCTTTCTTTATTTTAGTTTATGTTAATTTTTCTTTTTTTTAAACTTTCAATAACATAATTTGTTAATTAGTTTGTGTTAATTTTTCTTTTGTTTTTAAAACTTTCAATAACATATTTAAAAAATTAAGGACTGACTGGCATTGCAGGGACTGAATGCTGGATTGGATATGTTTTTGTCCCAATTCCACACATTATTACATTTTTCTGAAGAGCAATAGGGAAAAGATGTTTAACAGTTGAAGGAAACTGTGCTACAGATGCATATTCGGTCTTTATGTTTGTTGTCTTCTCCATCTCATTGTATTCTAAAAGGTTGAGACATTTTAAGCCTGAAAATCTTAGGCTGAGTTTTAGGAATATGGGAATCTTTTAGTCTTCTGTAAACATTTTCAAGTTAAAAGTCACAAACATTGGAATAATTTAATTTAATTTAATTTAATGGATTTGTATGCCGCCCAACTCCCAGGGGACTGGGAGACAGTCAGAATACTGTCTTTATTGCATCTTTTTCACTGCATTGAGCTGAGGGAGGGTGTTAGTGTTGCCCCTGCTGTCAAAAAGCAATCAAAAGAAGCTGTTGGTTGTTTTCTGCATAAATTAATTTCAGTTTTAAAAAAATATGTTCTGGGAAGGCAGTATTCATAAGTCTACCCACCTACACCAAGTTATATCACAGATGGCAAAGGAAGCACTGAAAGTATTTATTCCCTGTAGATGGGGAAGATAGTCTGGAATGTTATGAGTCAGAGCTACTGTTAAACAAATGTGCCCTCCAGGAAATTCTTTCTTTCTTTTACAATGAGAAACTTGGCAGATAAGAGCAACTAAAGATTGGGATAAGGCTAGGTCACTGGAACAGATCATACCGTGCTTTAAAAGAGCACCTAAAATATGCTGCCTCTTTCTCTTTGTAAAAAACACATTACAGAAGAAAAAATGGCATCACAAACTAGAACCATGCGCCTTAAAAAATGGGATATATCTTCTGTGATTGCAACAGATTGATTTAAAATGCCATAAAGTAAGCTAAATTAATAGACACAGTATGATTTCATTACCACAAAAAAACAGAGACTATAAAACTGCGGTCAGTGAGTGAATAGCATATTTCCCCGTCTATGTTACATGAACTGAGTACATCTGGATTTCTGTGTCCATAAAAGTGCAGACAAAACTAGAGTGTGTCCAGCTGGAACTCAGTGCTACGAGGAACTATTAAACCTTAGAGGAACTTTGTGTGCAATTTTCAAACTCCAATGTTGGGGTAGGTACTTGGAGCTAATTTTGGAAATATCTATTCTTCCAATGCTTTTGAGGATATGAATAAGATATATGGAAAAATGGGGGTCACATGACCCTTGCCCCTCCTGGCTAATTAAATCGACCAGGTCAATATTGGGCCATAGTTGAAACAGATGGATGCCAGCCTGCATGAGGATGTGTTCCTACTTGCTTAAATAAGGTGAACTTTATAACAGAAGGTATGTGCAATCTCTGGTTACTAAATTCGTGATGGCGCAGTGGTTCGAATGCAGTACTTCAGGCTACTTCTGTTGACTGCCGGCTGCCGGCAGATCAGCAGTTCGAGTCTTACTGGCTCAAGGTTGACTCAGCCTTCCATCCTTCCGAGTTCAGTAAAATGAGGACCCAGATTGTTGGGGCAATATGCTGACTCTATAAACTACTCAGAGAGGGCTGTAAAGCACTGTAAAGCAGTATATAAGTCTTGCTATTGCTATTCCATTTTGGGGTAAAGTGATTGAGAAGGTGGTAGCCTCCAGATGTTTCTGGATTATCTAGACTGAGATCCATTTTACTGCGAAATGGGACTAGCAATTTTTTGGTCACCTTGGTGGATGGCCTATGCCAGATATTAGGCAAAGTGTGACCTTGTTAGTTCTTCTAGATTTATTGGTGACTTTCAGCTCCAATGATCTCAGCATCCTTCTAGGCTCTTTGTTACAGTCAACCTGGGGGACCCAGTCCCTTCCTGTTGGGATGACTATAGAAGGTGGTCAGGGGTGTGTTCTAAACTTTTTTTACTATCTGTTCTGTGGGCGTGGCTTATTTTGTGGGTGTGGTTTGATGGTCATGTGACTGAGTAGGCGTGGCCAACTTGACGTCACTCATGCCCACGCCCTCAGTCACATGCCCCCCACCTAGCCATGGCTACAGAACCAGCGAAAATTTATGTTTTGCCAGCTGGGAGGCTGGCAAAGAAGCTTCGCTTTCCCTGCTGCCGTGGCTGCTTCTACCTCAGCGCTGAATAGTCCATGCCCCCCTACACACACACACCCCACGCTTGCCCTGGCAGCACCCCAGCAGTAGCAGCCGAGTGAGGGAAGAAGAGGGACTGGAGATCAAAGCGGGTGTTGTGCCTTGGCTGCGTCCGGCGCCGAGGATGGAGGATCTGGAGGACGTGGAGCCGCTCATGGTGCAGCAGTACCAGCCCATGTGCCTGGCATCGGAGACGGCTGGTGATGAGGACTCAGTGCCAGAGCAGGACGATCCCCCAGGACCTTCTGCACCTGCGCAGCAGAGTGAATCATCAGGAGATGAAGAACTCCTGCTGGATGCCAGAGCTCGCAGAGCAGCCAGAAGACAGGACTGGCTGAGTAAGCATAGGTCTACTCTGAGGTAGCACTGAGGGCTAATTGGGCCACACCCTTCAGTGCCTATATTAGGCCGGCGCAATCAGCACTCAGTGCTGAGAACAACGCGTCAAATGATCTACAGCACATCCATAGTCTTGTTTGCCTCTGCATTTGTTCGGAAATCTTGTATTCGGAGACAGCAGCTTCTGAAAGGCTTATTCCGGGAAGCCAGCCAACTTGTCAGATAAGAGGAGAATTACTGAATATTGTTTTGAACATTTGACCGTTTGATATTTAACCCTCAAGGAACCAAAAGAACATTATTCCCCGAGACTTTACTATTGTGTTGTTTATGGACTTTTAAAACCCCTGAGCTTTTGCTAAGAAACCTTATTAGTAAAAGGACCCTTTTTGTTTGAATCACAAACGGTTGTGTGTGTGTGTTTCTGGGGGTTGCGGTGCTGGGTCACAACAGCGGGCATGGCTGCAGCCAAAGCCGTTGCTTATTCCAACAGCCAAGGACAAAAGAGGCACCACTTCCATCCTCGGCTGTTGTAAAGAAGCTGCAGCTGTGGGTGTGCCACGCCCGTTTCATTCTATTTGGGAGCCACTTTGCACCTTGTTTGCAACCCACTCCAAAGGGAGCTCAGATTGTGGTGGCATTCCGGCTTCTGCTGCCTTGTGGGGTCTGAGGTCGACCCGGCGATACAGGTGTGTTTCAGGGCACCTAATCCTCTGGCAAGCCTGGCCACACGATGGCCAGAGAGGGAGGGAGGGCAGCCAGGTCCTCCCGGACAGCTGCTCCCCACTGCCCTCCCCAGAGGGGCTCGCTTTGCCCGTAGATTCTTCGCCCGTAGAACCCTCGGAGCCTTGGAGCAACTCCCAGTCCTTGCATAGTAAAGAAAAACTTCTCGCGAGTGCAAGAAGTTGTTAATTGCCTCACAATCATGAGAGCAAAACCTCCGCCCCCGGAATCCCAGGCCCGCAACAAGCTGATCCGCTGCCCGTGGTTCAGGTTGCCCGTGGCCCTGGCTATGCCTCCTGTGGTCTTGCCCGCCATTCTATTCACCTGCTCCTCAGGTTGGGAAGCCTAGCTATGGTCAGCTTGGCTCTGTTTGGCTTGGGCTGCTCCTGCGCTGGGGCTAGAGAGGGCTTGTGGGCTGGACCCTGCTGGCCTGCCAGATTTTTTCTCACTGGGGAGGAGAAAAAGCGAAGCCTCTCCATGCTTCAGATGCAATTTCCAGGCTGGGCAAAACATCATCCTCCGAGAGCGCCGCTGCTTGGGGAGAAACCTCCCAGTTGGGGAAAATAGATCAGGGTGCCCTGAGGTGTTTTTCCCCACCTGGGCACAGGAAGAGGTGAAGAGGCACTGGCAGACCAAGAAAGATGTCCCCAGCAATTGTAGGAAGGTTGGAGGATGTCTCCAGAGGAAGCCTGGAGTGCACGCACCCTAAGAGTGGAGTCTTCCTGCAATGCAGATTCAAGCTCTGCCGGAGCTCTGCTTGAACACGGCAGGAGACCGAGCTGTTGATGTGACCACCTCATCCCTTGCTGCAGGCCTGGGATTCGGGGGGGGGGGGGCGGAGGTTTTGCTCCTCGGAACTTCAGAGCAACTCCCGGCCCTTGCACAGTAAAGAAAAGCTTCTTACGAGTGCAAGAAGTTGTTAATTGCCTCACACTCACGATATTTTTTTCTTTACTCTTTAAAGGTTTAAGGGTTTTCCCTGCACACAACGGCTGAGAGACACTCACAGTGGGGTGCAGTTTGGGGATGGCAGGTGGGGCAGGGGATGGGGTGGGGTGGGTCACGAGAAGCGCATTTTACTGGAGACTGTCAGCTCCGGATCTTGCGGCTTTTTCAGGGTTTTCTTTAAAAAAAACACCTCTCCAGATGAGCTTGAAAACCTCAGAGGTTGCTTAGAGAGGGAGCAGTTGGGCAGCATTTCCCCCCTCCCTGCCGAAAATTCAGCTTCTGCACATGCGCAGAAGCAAAAACAAGCAAAAAAAGCCAAAAACAAGATGGCAGCACATGCGCAGTGCCGGAAACTCAGCTTCTGCGCATGTGCAGAAGAAAAAAAAAACCAGAAAAAAATTCAAAAAAAATTCAAAAAAAATTCAAAAAAAAAAAAGATGGCGACGTCCACGGACTGGCACCGACAGAACCAGTTCTGTGATGTCATCATGATGTCACCAGCGGCTTGCTATCGGTCAAACCGGTCCGAACCAGGAGGAACCCACCTCTGAAGGGGGTGTTGAGGGACCACCTTAACCACTTGGTCATTGAGTATCCAACGTAGCTTTATTCTGTGTAGTTCAACACATATGCAACATCGTTTGATATTGTTATTTGGAACCCCATTGCTTTTTACTATCTAATTTCAAGAAACCAATCAATACTTCTGAAAGTTGCTTCAACTTGATAATGTGCTGGAGGAAAGTAAGCTGAAATTAAAACTGGACAAGACAGAGATAGGTTCAGAAGAAGAAGAAACTGGGCTTGGGGACCGTTATTTGTATGGGGTTACGCTCCCCAGAAAGAGCCAGTTCACTATTAGGAAGTGTTTCTTGACTCACAGCTGCCATTTGATGTAGAGGTGATGGCTGTGGTGAAGAGCTTACTTGTACAATTATGCTAGAGACCCAGCGGTGATCCATCCTGAGCCAGCTGGATTTAGTGACAGTTATCAATGTCTTGATTGCATTCTGCTTTATCCACTGCAATCTGCTGTATGTAAGGCTGCTTTTGAAAAATACCTAGAACTTGGAATTAATGCCAATGTGGCAGCTAGTTTGATAATGGGTCAGATGAAAGACCCATTGGTTGCTAATTGCCTACCTGATACAATTTAGGGTCCTGAGAGCTGATCCTTAAAGTGTAAACGGCTTATAACTTAATGATCTAAAATGCAAGGGTGTCCAACCTTGGCAACTTTCAGACTTGCTGGCTGAGGAATTCTGGGAGTTGAAGTCCACAAATCTGAAAGTTGCCAAGGTTGGACACCCCTGATCTAAGGGGCTACCTGATTTGCTAGGAAACTACCCAATTATTTATAGTTTTAAAGATGCACAATGTTCTTTCCTGAGTGTCTCTCTCCAAACCAAAGCAAAGCAAAGGAAAACTTTCCTCAAGGAAATGTATTTCCCCCATCCCACTCCCTGCCAGTATTGGGAACATGGGGAAAGGTGTTTTCTTTCTCCAAGCATTAGGTGGAAGTTCAGGATGTTGATGCAACTTTTTCTTTTATTATTTTTATTATTTATTCTTATAATCACCATTTTCAATTGCTGTAAAGCATCTTGAATGTTGAGAAACCACAAAGCTGGGATACAAGTAATATCCATCCATTTAAAAAATCAGCAATTTACGTGAAGAGAAAAGATTTTTTTTTTTATTTTGTATTTATATCGTGGCTTTATTGTTTTTTTAAATAAGTAATTCAAGGTGGCAAACATGCCTAATACTCCCTACTCCTCCTATTTCCCCTCAAACAAAAACCCTGTGAGGTGGGTTGGGCTGAGACAGAGTGACCGGCCCAAAGTTACCCAGTCAGCTTTCATGCCTAAAGCAGGATTAGACTTCATGATTTCCTGCTTTCTATCCTGGTGTCTTAACCATTAGACCAAACTAGCCTAATTAAAATTAAACTAAATTAAAGAGATGCTGATAATCATGCTCAAATATTATTTCTCTTGCTCCAAAAGTCTAGAAATAGATGAGCATGGCATTGCATCAGGTTCAGATGGCATACTAGCTAAACTCTAGAAATCCTGGTCTCAACCCATTTGGAGAACACCAGGTTTGGAAAAATTAATTTAGATCCTTCCTAGAGAAGAGGATTGAATTAACTTAAAATCCAAGAGGTATCCTGGATTTTAATCTGATTCAGTTTAAAAAATTTTCAAAATTCTATCATTGGTATTTATTTTTATTTATTTATTTTGTGAGATTTATATACCGCCTAACAGTGCAAGCACTCTCTAAGCTGTTTACACCAGTAAGCAATGTATATTTACATTGCCCCCAACAATCTGGGTCCTCATTTTACCTACCTCGGAAGGATGGAAGGCTGAGTCAACCTTGAGCCTGGTAAGATTTGAACCGCTGACCTACGGATCACAGTCAGCTAAAGTGGCCTGCAGTACCTGCCTCTAACCGCTGCACCACCTCGGCTCATGGGCCATGCAAAAGGTTTGGCACGTAATGAAGATTTTACACCTTATATTTTTATTTTTATATATTACAACTGACAATCCATCAAATAAAGCTGTCATCAGAAACGATAACGAAAGCAGCAGACAAGAGCAAACAAGAGTTTCAAAAGAGCGAGGACAAGTGAAGTGTAGCATCCCCATTTCCCAAGTCTCCAGAACACAAACGTGTAAGGAATTCTTCAGTGGTATGGAAAAGCTGGTTGTTGTGAACTAATATTTTATTATAATTTATATAAGTGAATGTTGAATATTCATGGGGCTATGAGTTATGAGAAAAATAGGGATTAAATTAAAAAAAATGAATGATGAGTAAAGAAAATAAGGAAGACAAGGAAGCATGACGGCTTGGATTGAAGAAGCTAGAGAAACAATAATTAGTGGAGGAAGTAAGTTATAGCAGTTAATTTAGCTTGAAATATTGGAATCAATTGGTGGGATCCCCAGAAGACAAAATTAGACTTTTAATGGAGGCAGCATTAGAAAGATAACTCATACCTGAAATACAACCCTTATTTAGATTATAGGATTATAAATATAGAAAATCGATGCAAAATAAGATACTGACCTATGTATGTTTGTTTTAAAATGTATGTATATCTATGTTATTGATATACTTTAAGGTATGTGTGTATTCTTATATTAATCGAATTTGTAGAGAAAAATTAAAAAAAATTAAAAAAAATGGGAAAAGCTGGTTGTCCGTCTTGTTCTTGCCTTTATGATTCAATTATGATTCAAGAGGATGATGCTGGAAAACAAAACTAAAAGCCACATTTGGACAAATCCTAGGTCTTTCATTTTAAATTTAAAATAAATAATAAATATCGCGTGAGGAATTACCTTTTTTTCTAAAAGAATAGAAAAGCCCACCAATATGCTGAGCGTAAGCGCAGCAAAATAAAAATAATATAAGCTGCAACAAACTTTGAGCTTGTATCCTTTGTGGTCTCCAGCCTGAAATGGGATAGTTCTTAAAGTGGCCCCTTCCTCTGTCCTAAACTGGAAAGCATCCTCATTCACAACCATTGAAGAAAAGTCTTGCAAACGTTTAGAATAAATATAGTGTAATTATCATGTATAATGTATGTCTGCATACACACATATCATACTGTATGTTGTGTGATAGTATTACTATCGTAGTGTTTTTCAGTGCCGTGTACTTAATTAGCTGCAGATGGGGATCTGGGGTGCCTCAAAAGAGGACAAAGCAATGCTTTCCTTTGAAGCCTCAGTTCAGAGTGATTGCAATGCTTTGATCCAGACTCTGAAAGTGGCTTCTGCGCATGCGCTCTATATTCATGGAGTGAAGCACCTGGCTGAACAATCGCTTCCCACTGAGTCATTGGTGGAGCAGCTTAATTTTCTAAGTCGAAATGCCTCGAATCGGTTCACTGCAATGGGCTGGGTTTAAGCAATGCCTTGATGTGGAAGAGTGTGCTTTGTGCAGTCTTAGTCAGCATCTGAAAACATTGAAGAATAAGGCAATTTGTTCCTTCAGAACCACAGTCAAACAGAGGGTTAGTTGGGCTTAAATGTCTTTCAAACAATGCCTGCTTTGTGTCAGATGATGACCAACGGATTTCAAAGCAAGAACAATCTTTGTATGAATTGGTTACACTTGCAAACTAAGTCTGACTGTGGTCCTTCTTTTCATTATTGTTATATTTCTATCACACACTCCCTTTGGGAGCTCTAACTGGTGCATGTGAAGGACTCTCTGGGGTTACCATTCTAGGCTGCAAACACTCAGAACACCTCTAATTTCAGCAAAGAGATAAGGATCATCTAGTTCTTTGCTGTCATCATTATTTTTGCAGCCTAAATCTGGTAATCCTAGATCTCCCCTCATTTTACCTTCCAAACTACAATGAGTATCATCCACACAGAGGAGACTTGAATCTGCCCCCCCCCCCTTAAGCATATCTCAACATCTTAATCAATTACCATTACAAGTCTATTGAGATTCTCAGTCATCCAGGTCATGGTTGTTCCAAAGGTGCTTTTTCAAGAGGCAACTGGACCTTCTGGTTTTTCTTTGAAGATGTTTCGCTTCTCATCCAAGAAGCTGCTTCAGCTTTGATCCAAGCTTCTTGGATGAGAAGCGAAATGTCTTCAAAGGAAAACCAGAAAGTCCAGTTGCCTCTTGAAAAAGCACCTTTGGGACAATTACCATTACAGTATCTTGGCTTGCTTGAATGAACCTCATTTCCTGGATTAATTCAACCCATTGAACCAGGGGTGAAATTTGAATTTTTTCCCTACCGGTTCTGTGGGCGTGGCTTGGTGGGCATGGCAGGGGAAGGATACTGCAAAATCTCCATTCCCTCCCCACTCCAGGGGAAGGATATTGCAAAATCTCCATTCCCACCCCAATCTGGGGCCAGCCAGAGGTGGTATTTGCCGGTTCTCCGAACTACTCAAAATTTCTGCTACCGGTTCTCCAGAACCTGTCAGAACCTGCTGGATTTCACCCCTGCATTGAACCATAATAAATGAACTGCAGAGTCTGGTTTTGTGCAATATAGTAGATTAAAATGTAGCTGTTCGTTTGTGGCTAAGTGTGTGCTATGATCATGGCTGGCAATCTCCCGACACCTTGCAAAAAACATTACTGGCTACAGGTTTAATGTGGAACAGTCCTGGCAGGGGAATCTGTTGAAATTGAGATGAGAGGAATTCTTAAGCTCTAAAGGAATTTCAAAAGGCTCCTCCTTGGATCTGATGCTGCTAGTAGGAGTGTTTGAGAGCTAGTGGAGTTTGCAAGCAGGCTCGGCAGGGCCACTTAACGGGGAGACCCTGGCCAGTTTGGTTCGCTTCAGCACTGGGTGGGAATGTAGAAGGCAAAGGAAATCCATGCCTCTTGGCATTCAGCCCTCAAAGACTCCTTTGGGGTGACTTTTTCTGCTTCTGAAACATTACGTTTAGCAACAATCAAAAAGAAAAACATTTGTAATATTTATCTTTCCCTCCCCCCCTCTCTCTGCCTCCCTCTGTTTCTCTACCCCCACCCATGGGGGGAGAAGGAACCCCTGAACTGGTGTTGGGTGATGGGAATGACATCCGAAGGCCAACGAGCCCAGGAGCAGCGTGCCCAGCTGGCTGGTGGGGAGGTGGGGCATCCCAACACAAGCAGCTCTGCAGGAAAAGCAACTGCTCCCCCCCCAAGCTGAGATGACATAGAGTTGCATTGTGGCTCTGTGTCATAATTGCCTTCAGGAGGAGGAGGGGACCCTGTCTCCCCCATTGTGAAGCGCACGAGTGAAAAGGTTCACTCAATCAATTCCAACTTCGCAAGATCTTTTTCTTTCATGAGAAGTTGGAATTGATGGAGTGAAACGCAATGGAGAAACGCTATTGGAACTGGGCTGGGGTGACTGCCCGCGTGCCCACAGAGAGGGCTCTACGTGCCACATGTGGCATGCATGCCATAGGTTCACCATCACAGTCCTAGACCAAGTTTAATCCAAAAAAAGCTAGAGAATTTCTAAAATGTTGGCACCTAAACAAATCAGCTATCATCAGGCACATAGAGATAAACGGCATTTACACACCATTCAAAAGAGACCCCCACCCCAAAAAAAGCTAAAAAGGAAACAAAAAGATCAGAATACTTCTTTGCCAGCAATCAACACACATAAAACCAGGGATTAACACCATGAACAACATAGAGAAACAATTGAGTAGTGAACTAGTAAGGAATTACCAAGGAGAAAACCACACCCCATTAACAGTCACTATATATAAACAGAGCACAAACCCCACTCCTAACACTGAAGATGTTACTGAAAGTCTGCATGAAACCCACTAGGCTCAGAGAGCACCCAGAACTCCATATGCCAGAAACCATTTATCAACCTATCCTTCAAAGATAATAAGAACCAGGTTATGTGTTATATATTTCTTGCTCAAGTAAGTTGCATTTTATTCAAGGAACTTTTTATACCCACACCAGCAAAATGTGATATACTGTATATGTCAGAGAAGGGATCAATATGTGAAGGTGAGTCACTTGTTGAAAGCAAGAAGTGCTGAAGTTAGACTGAGCTAATCAGGTTCCATTGCAACCATTAACTCAATACTGCACTGAAGTTGCACTTCTGTATTAGAAAGACTGTCTTGGAATGAGATGGTTAATCCAGTATTCTTTCAAAAGCCTCTGAATTCTTCATTTCTATTTTGCAAATGCTCATCACTGAGAGTTGTTTTCCTCTTATGAATCCAGGGCAGGCTAAATTAGAATTCCTAGTCATGTTCCTGGCAATCCATTCCCAACTGGCTACACTTGTGGTGGTGGGCGGTGGGGCATTATACAAAAAAGAAATAACCTTCCTCTCGGGTGATTTATTCCTGCTTCAATGTCTGAGAATGAATTTTAGCAATCTCTCTCTTCCAGATGAGCGCCAATAACTCCAAAAGCAACCCAAACAAAACTGGTACTTGCGCTACATTGTTACAGTAAAAAAATGCCAAGTATCTTAAGAATTAACTGATTTAGCATGGTATGGACTTTTATGCAATGCAGTCCCTTTGTTGGTCGTCTAAATTAGCATATGCACACATGCCTTTATTTGTGAATACCAGGGCAGCACCATGGTGCCCATAGAGGCAAAGAGTTCTACAGTATCACCTAATTATGGTGGTATTGTCCCCAAATTTAAAAACAGCAAAAAACAATAAAAAATAATGACATCTGAAAAATAGCTACTATCTCACAAACTCACCAAATCTTTCATATTCTTGTTGACCTTAGCTTCTTTCATGTGAAATTAAGGATTTCAGTAGTCTCCTGTGACAACTCATCATGGAGAAGGTTCATCTATGTGGTTGCTAAGAGTTGACACCAACTCGGGGACACATAATCAATTTCAGAGTTGGGTGAGGAGAGGTGCCCATAGTATCCCAATAAACCAACTCAGATAAATCTCTTAATGTGACCAATTTTTTTTAAATTGAAACAATGTCTGGGCAGGACAAATAGGGCAAAGTTGGTGAGTATCTCTCCTTTCTTCATCCTACAACTCCAAGTATGGTACATTCCCATCAGTTATGCAAGCGTATCATAAAACCTCCCTCCCTCCCTCCCTCCCTCCCTCCCTCCCTCCCTCCCTCCTTCCTTCCTTCCTTCCTTCCTTCCTTCCTTCCTTCCTTCCTTCCTCCCTCCCACCCATCCTCCCTCCCTCCCTCCCTCCCTCCCTCCCTCCCTCCCTCCCTCCCTTCCGTAGCTACCACTCCTGGCCCCAAACAGTATAACTGTCAAATGCAAAGGATCAAGGCCGTACATTAAGACCATATGTTAAAGTTGCAGTAGAAAAGATTTATTGTTCAAGCCTATACACAAGAATCTATTCAAAAGTTCAATACTAAAATGGCACCAGATAATGTCAATGGGATTCAAGAGAGGTTGGACTTGGAACATTTATGGGAACATAATGACTCTAAGATAATGAAGCACTTTAACTCCGCTGCTCCCCAGTTCTACCTGCTCTTCTCCTACAATATATCATAGGTTCCAATATTCCTATTACTGTTTCTTCTCTCCCTCCTTTGCCTCCCCCAGAAATGAATGTCCTTGTTCTTTGCTTCCCCCCCCCCATTGTTCAGCCTACCACTTCGTCTTGGAACAAAGCAACCCTATTTTATTCTATGCATGGATCGAAACAAGAGGAACGAGTGTGTGTTTGGGTTCAGGCATGGCCCACCAGAAACCAATACAATCCAGAGAGAGAGGGAGGGAGGGAGGGAGAGAGAGAGAGAGGGAGGGAGGGAGGGAGGGAGGGAGGGAGAGAGAGAGAGAGAGAGAGAGAGAGAGAGAGAGAGAGAGAGAGAGAGAGAGAGAGAGAGAGAGAGAGAGAGATTGAAGAATGAATTGGGAAGGGCCCTTTATTGGCCCTTCCACCTCAGGATGACAAGATCTATAGACTTTAATGCTTAACCTGCTTTGAAAGACTGAAACACCATTCAGGAGCACTGGTGGAAGCAATGTGGTATTATCTCTAATACTGTAGAGATGACCTGCCATATCATTCTCTGGAAAAATGCAGGTCCTTATCTCAGGCTCAAAGCAGGGAACAGGGAAATTACTCCGTGCCAAAACCCTATTACTAATCAGGAATCTGGACTAACGTTACAGAGCAGCCAAATAAGTAAATTAAATATTGTGGTTTGAGGCTTTGACATCTTCTGTTAGCTCAGAAGCAAAATATTCCTGATGGCAGCAAAACCAGTTGTGTTTGCACAGCACACTGGATTACAAACAAATCAATTACCTTTTACCCTAGCATGTTGTATGAATGCATCCTGTGTGGTTACAGTAGTTTATGGTTCATTGCATTGTACAATCCTGCCTTCTCTCTCCCCAAAAAACATCCTGAGTCAACTGAGACAAGTGTGATTAAATTAACAAGAGAAATGTGGTATGAACACAGTCCCTGGATACATCACAACATACACAATGCAGGTCCCTGGGGAAGCTGGCAGTTCCTCCAGTTGCTAAGCAATATCCAAGCAGACTTGGGTCTTTCTCTGGTTAATCCAGTTAATATATTTTTAAGGCAGAAGAAAAGTTAATCATTGGCTTGGACTCTGTTAATATCTAGTGCTTCCACAACCCAGTAAGGGTCCCCAGGCCCTGTTTTTTTCATCAGCCCTTTGAAGTCTGAGGAGTTGTATTTGGCTAGTTCCTTCTCAGTGGATAAATGTTCATCCATGTAGGTTAATGGTGGGTGTTGGGGATTTTGTTATTGCTACTGAGATGTTTTTATATTATGATAATCTTACTGCTAGGTTATGTGCTGCTCATAGTCAGCTCTAGTTGGAATAACATACAAGCCAGAAAGAGAGAGAGAGAGAGAGAGAGAGAGAGAGAGAGAGAGAGAGAGAGAGAGAGAGAGAGAGAGAGAGAGAGAGAGAGAGAGAGAGAGAGAGAGAGAGAGAGTTAATTCAGGCAATGAAGCTCTATTGCATCCCTTCTTCTCCAAGAACAAGGGATACCAGTGGTGACTTCTAGATGGCAGCAAAGAGCTATTGAAAAATCTAAAGCTTTCCTGCCATCTAGCAATTGTTCGGATTTTTGCAGCCAAGATCAGGTTATTCTACACCAAAATCAGTCCGATGGGGGAAAAATGATTGTGTGGCTCCTTTTCAGTGCCTGCATAAACCCCAATACGTACAGTTGTTTGAAACGGAAAACAACCCTAGCATAATTATATGCTGTAGACTAGAGTTTGAAAAATTACTCACAAGAAGGTTGAAAACAATGAAGATACCTGCTGATTGCATAGATGTTAATGTTACATGTCGGACAATGTTTTTTGTCATTTCCAGATCCTGGGCATCTGGCATACATTAATACATTGTCCAAACTGGAGTTCTCAGCCTCTGTTTATGCAGAAATTCAGCTTCAGGACTAATTCAGTTCATTGTGATGTTGAGTCATTTGGATGTGTATAGTTTTGCCACTTGAAGCTGCAATCCAACACTGATCTCATAAGAGTAGGGCTGGTTCATTCAAGGTGGCTGGTTTCTGAATAGATCTTCATGTAGCTGAACAGTAAGATGTTTGGTGTCTCCTTAAACAATTTTATTCAAAGCATTTCCACCCTTTCTCAATTCATGAAACCAACGAATCAAAACTGATCCACCATATTATCAAAATCAGTATTATCAATCAGCTTGATAATCATTGTTGCAAACATGCCCCGATCTCACTTGCCTGCTGAACAGTTCTTAAACTTGAAACTTGTAATGACTTTGTCCAATTTCAGAAGGCCTAATAAAGGTTTATTGTGTCACTATGAATTTGGGGTTTTTATGGTCAACACAACTACTATCACTTTATTTGGGATAGGGGGAGGACTTGTAGATCAACAAAGTCAGTCTTTCTGCTGTAAAGTAGAAGAAGGCGTTATATTAGCTTGCTGGTATTATTACTTGAGAATCCATCCAGTCCCCAATAAGTAAATGGAAAGCCTCATTCACCTTGATATCTTTCAAGAACAGCTCCATGGCATTTTCTTGGCAACAATATGGAAGTGTCTTGCCCATTGCCTTATTCATTAAGGCTTTTTGGACTTCCCAGACAAAACTACAAATTAGTTTTCCAAGAGAAATCCCATCAAAGTACTAACCGAGCATGGAGCTGCTTAGCTTTTGATCCTCGGCAAGGACAACCACATGTTGCTGTTTGACTTTGATTGACTTCTGCTGTCTAGATCACGGGTGTCATACTCGATTGCATCATGGGCGAGATCATGATGCATCACGTTTTTTGCCTTTGTGGAGCCAGGGTGGGCGTGGCTTGCATGTGTCATATCCACCCTGCGGGCCACCAGTTTGACACCCGTGGCCTAGATGAACAACTCAAAAGCTATCAAGCTTAGCTGAGATTAAAGGCAGCAGCTGATTTTTCCCTTCCAAGAGCCAAGTGATTACCTTGATAAGAAATAGTTTCAATGTTATCAAATTGGGTTTTTTAAATACTTGTAACAATACAGATATTATAAATATATGTTTATATGTCTGAAAGCTTCTCTGGTTCAGGGAATAGCTCTTATACTGATGCTAAATGATTATTTTTAGAATAAATTCATTTATTGGAAAAGTATACTGTAGGTTCCAGAAATTTGAGATAATTTCAAGCTGTCTCTCCGGAACAGACTCATGCATGTTTATCTCCAGGGAGAAAGAACAAACCTTAGAGAAATCAATATTTGTGTTGCTCTTTGTACTTATTTTAAATGATGATGGGCTCATGCAGTCATACTTACCAAAGTAATGCAAAGAGAAATGGCATTGGTTCTTACTGTTAAATTGATTTTGAATTAGCTCTACAGCTATGTTCCAGGTAATAGATGCCGTGCTTATGGGGTCTACTAAGCCTCCCTACACAAGCTTATAAGCCACAGTGGCACAGTGGTTAGAGTGCGGTACTGCAGGCTACTTCTGCTGCCTGCCGGCTGCCTGCAATTTGGCAGTGCAAATCTCACCAGGCTGAAGGTTGACTCAACCTTCCATCCTTCCGATGCCGATTAAATGAGGTCCCAGATTGTTGGGGACAAACCACTTAGAGAGGGCTGTAAAGCACTGTGAAGCGGTATATAAGTCTATGTGCTATTGTTATTCCATCATTGCCAAAACTGGTCTGGGATCAGGTGGCCAATTCAGTCACCTTATAGCGGACCCATCTTACTCTTAACTTTAGGCAGCCCAAAACTTTGGGCCTAGTCTGAGATTAGAAATATACACTTTGTTTTTTGAAAAGAGGAATGTGATTTTATGAAGCATGTATCTGACAGTATTAAGTAGTCCAAATAGTCTTTCCAGCAGGAAATAGAGCAGTTACTTGAACATAGGTTTTATTTCAGTTTGGTCCTTACAGGCATCGCTTTAAGGCATCACTTCGGAAAGCACAGCAGGTCTAGCTGCATATTTTATTTTTATGGTTGCCATAAAACATTCCTCGTGAAGATTCCCTTGCTTTCCCACACCTAAATCTCTTTAGAAATTGGCAACGGCATCTGAAAACGCAGTTCCACCAAAATTATATCCTTTTATGCCTGGCTGAGAACAAAAGGAGACCTTTACTGAATTGATTTCTACCTGGCCTTAGAAGCAAGGATCCTCAAAACTGCACATGTAAAACTTTACAATACAATTGAAGATGATATCAAATACTACCGTCAATGATTTATATGTAGCTTGAGGTAGGACATGTCCACGTCCTCCTCCAAATCTTTTTATTACCGAAGACAGTTTGGGACAGGGGTGGCTTCTAACTTACCTCGCCAGTTCGCTTCCTCCTACACCACATGGCTGCACCTCGTGGGTATATGCGCAGTGCCGAAAAATCCAACCCCTCCCCCAAAAAAGCCAAAAACAAGATGGCGACCGCATGCACAGTGCCGGAAACTCAGAAGAAAAAAAATTAAAAATTCACTTTAAAAAAAAAAGATGGCAGCACCCACGGACCGGCACCGACCGAACCAGTTCTTTGACATCATCGTAACATCACCAGCAGGTCGCTACCGGTTCGGACGAACCGGTCCGAACCGGGAGGAACCCGCCTCTGGTTTGGGAGGAGACTTAAGTCTCGGGAAAGTTACTTAGATGACAGCTGTTCCATCTTTGTTGTTTTGTTTGGCTTAATTCTCTGGTCTTTTCTGTCATCCAGGTACATTGGTGATAGGTAGGGGGGATAAAAACCCTACAAGATGGTGGACATGTCAAGCCATGGCCCATTGAACTTTGATGCATGTAGAAAAGGGGAGGTCCTGGGACCATACTGCCATGCCCATCATTGCAAATATTTGAAATCGCCCACCCCAGGATGACACTGCTCTTATTTATTTGTAGCTTGGGTGTAGGATGAGGGTTTGTTCTTGTTCTCTAAACCCTCGGGGTTCAACACTGATCTCCTAATCATGTCTAATGAATCATAAGATTGCTTAGCTCCTCAATAAAAAAACTATACTATATATATGCATGTTTTTTCTGTCGAATCATCCTGGTGTATAGGAGGAAACATCACAGCTTCCTTTTTCCCTTTGCCTTTTGGCCCCTCCAGGGACCATCCAGGCAGTTTTTATAGCCGACAAACTATTTTGTCTGTATGTGTAACTTTTTTGCTGATAAATAGTCTCCCTTCATTTTCATTTATCAGCAAAAAATATTACACATACAGACAAAATAGTTTTTGGCTATAAAAACTGCCTGGATGGTCCCTGGAGGGGCCGAAAGGCAAAAAAGGAAGCTGTGATATTTCCTCCTATACACCAGGATGATTCGACAGAAAAAGCATATATATCCCTTTCCTGGTGAAGAGCTGATAAGGGAAGAGAGCCTGTGGCCTAAAGGTTAAGCTGCTGTTACTGTGTGTGTGTGTGTGTGTGTGTGTGTGTGTGTGTGTGTGTGTGTGTGTGTGTGTGTGTAATGAAGGGAGACTAGTATAGATCTATTTCAAGCTATTTAGCTCTCATCAGCTAGCCATACCCTTACTGCGGTTTGAACCTGGGCCTTTCTAGGGCTGTGGAGATAGAGTCTAGGACAACTTGCTGCGACCAACTTGCCACAGGACAACTCGCCACGAGACAATTCAACACTGTCTTAATACTTTCATTCAGGTACTTTTATCATTGGTGACCATGTTTTTGACAAAATTATTCTAATAATTATCTGAATTTCTGAATTCTAATTATCTGTATTTCTGAATTGACTTTTAGAATTTCTGAATTCTAATTTTCTATATTTCTGAATTGACTTTTTATTTTTTTATTATTATTGGCCACTGTTCCAAAATAACTTTAACTTTTGTGTTTATTGAATTTTTCTGCAGCGAATTGTCCCGCGGCGAGTTGGCTGTGGCGACTTGTCCCATTCTGATGGAGATACACTATAATTGCATCAATACCATCTCCAAACGAAACGAATAGCTGTTTGAGTTTAGCCATAGTGAGAAACCAATCTATTCCATCCCTATGCGACTTTTGAAGTAATTGCATCATTATTAATATGTTGCATATTTAACATATGAAACATTTAACACACACATGCACAAAGGGAACAAAATTAGAATTGAAGGGAAGTGCAGAAATACTTCAGATAAAATGTGCACGAGAAGTTTAAATGGCCTTAATGTCTTATTGTCCTTGGCATAGGACCTGGTCTCGACAAGAGCCGAGGTGGCACAATGGTTACATGCAGCACTGCAGGCTACTGCTAGTTCAGCAGTTCAGCTGTTCAAATGTCACCGGCTCAAGGTTGACTCAGCCTTCCATCCTCCTGAGGTCGGTAAAATGAGGACCCAGATTGTTGGGGGCAATATGCTGAACTCTGTAAACCGCTTAGAGAGGACTGTAAAGCAATATGAAGCGGTATATAAGTCTAAGTGCTAAGTGCTACTCGAGGGACCACCTGTCTCTCATAGTATCTGCCTGGCCAATTTGATCTGGCAGTTTTGGCATCCTCTGAGTTCCTTTGAGTAAAAAATGTCATCTGCCAGATCCCTGGAAACCTTCCCTGTTCCAGCATCTGCCCTCTGGAATGGAGTCCTTCCCCCACCCCGATATCTGAGTTGCCCCCATCCTCCTATTGTTTAGAAGGACCTTGAAGACCTGGGTGTTTGCCCAAGCCTTGGTGAGGGTGACTAAGGGCTCCTTTAGGTGGTATAGATTTGGTATTTTTCTTGTTTGTTTGCTGTCTTTTATTCCTTGTCCTTGTCAAGTATTATATTCTTTTTTTTAAATACTGTTTACTTGTAAGCCGTCTGTTAAGGAATTAATTCAGAGTCCAGGGTTTGCGCAGCAGAATGTGGGGTTGCAGTTTGATAATAGAGTCAATAATTGAATGTCTTCAACGTGTTCAAAAAAAATAATCTTTACTTGAAATAAACAGCACAACTATAACACAAATAGTCTATTCTTGGATAAAGGAACAAAAACTTTCTGTATGCTAACAAGCAATAAATTCAGCTCTCTTACTTATCTCCAGTAGATAATATTCTTCCAAACATACTTCAATAGAAGACCTTGAACTACTTCAGTCAAAACTCTTGTAGCTGCACGCTTTAGCTGCGGGAGTAAGCAGTCTCTCTCACACAGTGAGCAATCAATCAATTAATCAAGCATGCGTGTGTGTGTGTGTGTGTGTGTGTGTGTGTGTGTGTGTGTGTGTGTGTGTGTGTGTGTGTGTGTGTGCTCTCACTCGCCTGCTCTCATGCTCTCTCTTTATATTCATTAGCAAACAAACCTGGATTCATTTAAAGCACCACTGTAATTTATACAAACCTGGATTAACAGTTTACTTTTATATTAGGAAACCCAATCTGTTTGGACATAGTCCTGACAACATCCTAAATTGTTAGGAGTTAAGCAATGTCTATGGAGATTCTCAGTCATCCAGGTCATGGTTGTCCCAAAGGTGCTTTTTCAAGAGGCAACTGGACTTTTTGGTTTTTCTTTGAATATGTTTTGCTTCTTGGGTGAGAAGCGAAACATCTTCCAAGGAAAACCAGAATAGCAATAGCAATAGCACTTAGACTTATATACCGCTCTACAGTGCTTTACAACCCTCTCTAAGTTGTTTTACAAAGTCAGCATATTTCCCCCAACAATTTGGGTCCTCATTTTACCCACCTTGGAAGGATGGAAGGCTGAGTCAACCTTGAGCCTGGTGAGATTCCATCTGCCAAACTGCTGGCAGCTGGTGATCAGAAGTAGCCTGCAGTAATGCACTCTAACCACTGCGCCACAGTGGCTCCTAAAAGTCCAGTTGCCTCTTGAAAAAGCACCTTTGGGATAGGAGTTGAGCTGTTTACAAATTTAATAAATAACTGTAATTTGGAGAACACATATCTTTAAGCAGTCCTAACTTGCAGTGCATTGAGTCAGGAGATCATTAAATCAGGAGATTTAATTTGAAACTGCAGAGGTTAGTCCAGACAGTTACTAGGCGCCAATACTGACTCAGAAGGCACCAACAAAACAAACAAACAAACAAACAAACAAACAAACAAACAAACAAACAAATCAGGAGATGGAGAATAGTTTACACAAGGCCACAATATGCTTTGCAGCCTTTCCTCTAGTATAAAAATGTTCCTTTAGTATAAAAAATTAAAAAAGCAAAGCATTTTCTATGTGCAATGAATGTTGGACTGATTGAACTAAGCAAGGTTTACTTTTTAAGAAATAGTAATAACTTAGTGCATATGAGGGTAACACCAGCTAAAAAACCACAGCTGTGATTTTGCATTGTTGTGTATATGAGAATTATTAAACCTATATGCTGCTCAACAATCAATGATTCTGGGTATCTCATAACAAAGAGAAGGAAGGAAGGAAGGAAGGAAGGAGAGAGAGAAAGAAAGAAAGAAAGAAAGAAAGAAAGAAAGAAAGAAAGAAAGAAAGAAAGAAAGAAAGAAAGAAAGAAAGAAAGAAAGAAAGAAAGAAAGAAAGAAGACCCAATGATTTAGTTCTAAGTAAGGATGGATTTTTTTAAAAAAGTCTATTTAAACTAATTTTACCAACCTCCTTTACTCCTCTTGAAGTGATACACTGAAGGCATTCCTAAAATTCTACTTAAAATGTGACCTTAATCATGACAGTCTTTTGCCCTTTCACGAACTTCCTTTGTTTTCTTGCAACCCAAGATCAGTTCTTCTAGCATATCTGGGTAGGATTATCAGATGATTACTGTATTAAGTCAGTTTCTGGATACTTTCAAGTAGTATAGCTGTCTGGATTTTGGAAGGCCTACAAATACAGATGGATGTCACCCCTGAATTTATTTTTATGCCAAATGGTTGTTTCTAATATTTTTGATTTATATTCTGCACTGAGCCAGTGTATTCTTCTTCTAATTATACACTGTTTAGAGTCATTCCAACGGAAGCAGTATATAATAGCAACAATAACAAATATGTAATGTGGGGCAATTACTGGTAAGCTGGGGAAGAATGACACACTCATCTTCTCTGTCTCCAAAGGATAACGGTAGGGAAGGGTGGAGATGTTATAGGTCTCCAGATATTGCTGGATTACAATGCTCGGAACTCTTCATCTTTGTATATACCAAAGGTGGGTTTCAGCAGGTTCTGACCAGTTCTGGAGAACCGGTAGCAAAAATTTTGAGATGTTCGGAGAACCGGTAGCGGAAAGTTTGAGTAGTTCGGAGAACCGGTAAATACCACTTCTGACTGGCCCCACCCCCATCTATTCTCTGCCTCCCAAGTTTATCTGATCTGGAGGAAATGGGGATTTTGCAGTAACCTTCCCCTGGAGAAGGGAGGGAATGGAGATTTTACAGTATCCTTCCCCTGCCATGCCCACCAAGCCACGCCCACCAAGCCATGCCCACCAAGCCATGCCACGCCCACCAAGCCATGCTCACCAAGCCACAGCACACCCACCAAGCCACGCCCACAGAACTGGTAGTAAAAAAATTTGAATCCCACCACTGGTATATACTAAATGGCAATTGAAGTTGGAGAGGCAGTTTGGTACAATGGTTGAGGCACCAGGCTAGAAACGGGGAGACCGTTAATTCTAGTCCTGCCTTAGGAAGGACTAAAAGCAGAGGCCAGTCACTCTTTCTCAGCCCTAGGAAGGAAGCAAGGGCAAACCACTCCTGAAAATATGGCCCAGAGAACTGCACAGCCTTGTCGAGGTAGTTGTGTGTAAATACTCTAAAGTTCTTTGCAGATTAAATAGTAGCACTTTATTTTCCTATGAAAGTGACCGTGTACTTTTGTGAGATCAGCATGTATCTCAGCTTTATTTTCATCTATGATTCACTAACTGCCCCTAACTATTCCTTCATTCCTCCCCCACAAGTATTTTGGATTCCCCCTGATAATGAAATAACTGTAATTAAAATGGTTGTTTTCCACGTTAAAAGAATCTGATGGTAAAAGGAAATCGCAGTTCTACTCCCTAAATCCCAAAGAACAGCAGGGCAAATTGTTTGCAGACCTCAGATGAAATAGGAATGACTCACCTGAATTTAGGGGACTGCTTTTATGAAAATAGGCAGCCTGCCAAAAAGTAATACTATACTTTTTAAAAACAGTGCCTCTTCCCCTTCTTTATAAAACAGCTTGCGTAGATATGTATGGGGGGGGGGGCTGAATTAAAAGCAGTGCCTCCACTCCATACATTTGCTTTAAATAGGAATAATTTAATATACGAAATAGAAAAACGATCATTGAGATGTTTGTTACTTTTATTTACAAAGCACAGGTTTCTTGAAGCGTTTTCGAAAGAAATCCAAGTTTTGCCTCTTCAACCAAGTCTGGCTAGTCCCTTCCATCTCTTCATCTGAGTTCAACAACGCCCGTAAAAGTATTCTTTCAATTCTGGACAATTCAGGGTGCCAATCAGTGGTGGGTTCCTACCAGTGCGGTCCACTCTATAGCACCGGTAGCAGCCCGCTGGTGACGTCACAGTACCGGTGCGGTCGGTTGCCTGGGCGCCACCCTTTAAAAAAATTTTTTTAAATTTTATTTTTTAAAATTTTCTTCTGCGCATGCCCAGAAGCCGAGTTTCCAGCACTGCTCATGCGCTGCCTTCCTACCCCACAGTGAGTCCAAGCAGGGGAGGATGGCTGAGGGAGCGCGTGAGACACTGAAAGAACGGCAGCAGGAGCTATCTTCATTCCCCTCCCTTCAGCAGTCCGAGAAGTGGTGATGATCCTAGGCATTTTCGCACGTTTGAGGCTTCTCGAGCTGCTGAGGGGAGGGGGAATGGGCAGCAGGACCTATCTCAGTTCCCCTCCCTTCAGCAGTCCGAGAAGCCATGCCCACCCGGTCATATGGCTGGCAAGCCACATCCACAAAATAAGCCACGCCCACAGAGTGGTAGTAAAAAAATTAGGAACCCGCCCCTGGTGCCAATGCTGGGCTGTATGGTGAATTGGGTAACATGGTGAAAAGGACGTTTGCAGCTGTTTCTTGGGTGACTTGTGAGGTGTCACAACATTGTAGCGGAGTTTCCTTCTTGTGTTCCTTAACTGCTACTTCAAAGTTTGGAGCATTGACTTGGAAAGCAATGCCAGGTTCTTGGAAATCTGTGGGAATAATATCTGCATCCTCCAAAACTGTAAATTTGAGTTTTCCTGAAGAATCCTGGGTTTTCGTTTATTTGTTTGTTTGAGTTGTTCTTTGTTTTTGCTTTTGTAGATGACACTTTGTGAGGATATTCCATGGACCAACACTTCTTTCTGGGTCATAATCATGACCCCATGTGATTGTCACAATGCTGTGAAGAAATTCCATATCTTTATACTGATAGTGTGACAACAATAGTAAGGAGACCCCTTTACACAAACTTTCTGATATTGAAGAACATCAAATTATGTGACTCACACAATCATCTCCTTTTGATTGCGTGGGTCACATTTTTTTGATGTTCTTCAATATTATGAACAATGGCTTGAAATGGGGGGGGGGGAAATAAGATGGTATAGAAATCTCATCAATAAATAAACCTGTTAGAGTTATTATCTAGCACAGTGGTTCCCAACCTGTGGTACGTGTACCACTAGTGGTACGTGAGGGCCTTCCAGGTGGTATGCAAAGACTTTTGGGGTCATGAACGATTTTTAGTTAGTTATTTTTTACTTCACAAAAATGTTTACTGCCTAACACAAGATAATCTGGCAACGATTTGCAACTGTTGCCACACGCCATCCACCTGGTCCCAGCGGCCCGAGAATCCAGTTGCTGGATGCGCGGGGCCAAAAAAGGAACGGTACAATTATGGAAATAAAATGATATCTGATCGAATTTAGTTTCTCTGGAACCAGGTGGTACGCGGGACCTCCAAGTGGTACTCGATCACAAAAAGGTTGGGAACCACTGATCTAGCATATACAGGAAGTGACTGCAAGTGACAGAAAAATAGGCTTTTTAAGATCCCAGAGAAGAGTCAACAATAAATGCATCTCAAGAGAAAACAAATCTAATTCATCTCATTGAAATATTACTCACACAGTACATACTATCAGTACTTTTGTTTTAAAGTAAGTCAAGGCGTGTGTTACGTTTGCAATATTTCCCCATCTCTCCTGGAAGCAAGAAGTACAACCCATGAGTTGTAGCTCAGAGGGAATTGAAATTGCTTCCCAGATGTTGTAAAGTACAAGTATCTAGAGAGCGTATTACTGAAAGCTAATGTGGTCTGGAAATAATCTTCTGCATATTAAGAGCCTATTCTAACTTATTGCAAAGTGCCCACTGAGGAGGGTGCATTCAGCTCAGGGTTAACGATGTTCCTTGACTTAGAACAAATAGTTCAGATCTGTCTTGCATAACAGCACCGCGTGGAATTGAGGGAATTACACAAAGAATCATGTATGTTAGGGCAGTTTTGAACCAACAGTTCCAGGGGAATTTTGCCCGGGACAAAAGGAAAAACTCTGCTGCAGCTGTGCTTCATTTAGTTTGAAGAATGTAGGAATTAGGGAAGCACAGAGTTCAGTCTTAAATCCATTTCAAGGGCGCTTTGCAGGTTTTTGTCTCTGATTCCATTCTGTCCGTTATTTTGCACTTTTCTTGATCCCAGTCACTCTCCTACACAATGGTCTCTAACATAGGGAGCTTAAAGCTTTGTGCATAATTTTTTTTAAGTACAACTTTAGAACGTGAAGCTACCTGAAGCTGTGTTTTTTTGTGTTTTTTTTAAAAAAACCCTAATCTCTCTTTTTTAATGGTTCCAAGTCACATTTACTAGAATGCTTTTTTGTCCAACAATCCTCTTCCTCAAAGCCAAGGAACCTCTCTGGTAAAGCAATATGTGTTTTTGTAAGACAGGAAATGATCATTGCCATACACTTGGCAAAGCTCATATCATGTATTACAAACACATGTACTGCTTTGGTAAGAGAGGGAGAGAATTAGCTGAATTAGCGTCTTGAATACTGAAACCACAAGACAGCTCTCAGTCTGACAGCGCAACAAACGTACAAGGATAGATATTGATTATGCAAGCTGCATGTTGACTATCAAAATAGATGGGTGCTCTTGTGGGCCCCCATATCACACTTTCCCATCCCTTGTTCCTGGAGAGTGTAATCAGCACTGTAATACTGCTAGAGAACTCTGCCATCGTCACTGTCATCCGCAACTAATAACAATATCGATAAGATTATATATTACTTTGACATATGTATGGGGGATGTCAGTAGGGCTGTAGACACGAATGGGGACTAGTTAATTACAGGAGGTCCTCGACTTACAACCACAATGGAGCCCAAAATTGATAAGCAAGACAGTTGTTAAGTGAATTTTGCTCCATTTTATTACCTTTCTTGCCACAGTTGTTAAGGGATTCATGGCAGTTAAGTTAGTAATACGGTTGTTACGTGAATCTGGCTTCCCCATTGGCTTTGCTTGCCAAAAGGTCCCAAAAGGTGATCACATGACCCCAGAACACTGCAACCATCATAAATATGAGTCAGTTGCCAAGCAGCTGAATATTGATCATGTGACCATGGGGATGCTGCAATGGTTGTAAAGTGTGACATGTCACATTTTTCAATGCCATTTGTCACGGTGTGATTTATTGCCTGTTACATGTATATGCAGGGAGCTGCATCCCTATTTAATATAATGGTTCATTCCTGAGCACGTGATTGATATGTTCTTGTACGCATGTGTGCATTCCAAACTCCATTCTTTCCTTCTTCTTCTGGCTTCCAATGAGAGAAGTCGCATTTTATATTAGACATGTAATTAATCAGAATTTATTGTTTTTGTACCGAAATAAATATTTTACTTAGACTTTTAAACTGCGGTTTTATTTCTAATGTCTGAATTCTGGGGAAAAGATCTATATCGCCTCTGTGAGATTTATTCTCACTCCGTCACCATTGTAACTTCAGATTGTCACTAAATGAACAGCTGTAACTTAGCAATTAACCTGTATTCCCCATCTCTGCTGCAACAGGCTCAGGTTTACCATATTTCAGTTTGAGCCAAATCTGTAGGTTTATTTTACATCCCTAGAAAGTATTTAGGTTTTAAGATAGGAAAATCAAAATCTTATAAACAAATCCTACTGAATTAAATGGGAATTGAATTCCCACATAAATCTTGTCCTTTAACGGACTGCCATAGATGCATTATGCAGCTTTGGGTTAGATATGTTAACCCAGTATTGAAGGACACCAAGTTATCTACTGTTTCATCTCTTTATCTAGTCTTTGGGTTGGGAGACGTGTACATGTTCAACTCTTGCTAAGAGTTCTTAACTATCTTAAAGAGACAGTGCACTTTTGAGCCTTAAATAATGTCCATTTTCAGTGGAATTGGATCTCTCATAAATACTATAGAGCACACTTAATTGGAATGTCCTCTGGGATCCTCCGATACAGGACATCTGCTGCGTGGGTTCTTCTAAGGTTTTGTTTCACATGAGCTTTTCTGTAAATATGCTGCTGGTGTTTGGCATTGGTTTGCAGTTTCTCTCTCTCTCTTTCTCACCAGATTCAGTTTCTTTTTCTCTGGGAGTTTCTTTCCCTTTGTGTCAGTAGAAGAGCAACAACATCTCTTTGTTTGTGCTATCAGACTAAATAGGATCTGGCTGTGCTATTGTTTAACCTCAAGAGAAGCTCTTCTGATAGGTATGGAAAGCCTCTTAGGATAAGCAGACAAAATAAATACCTTCCTTTAGCAAAGCAGGCATTGAGGTCTCAAGCAAAGCAGGCATGAGAGCCAAGAATTTGCCCTCTTGATTCTCTAGAATAATATCATAGTTTTAATGCTGCTCTCCTAATATCTGTTTCTGTTACTGTCAGCCAGCATTACCAAATTGCTGCCTTTTATGGGATGTTAGACAGAATATTCCTACCTGATTCCTGAGCTTTATTTATTTATTTATTTTGTTTGTCAAACATGTACAAGATAGCAGGTATAGGTATAAACATAAACATAAGCAAAGTAAGTACAGATGAATGAGGACAATTGTACAGTAAGACAGGGACGGTAGGCACGATGGTGCGCTTATGCACGCCCCTTACAGACCTCTTAGGAATGGGGTGAGCTTCTATTATCAAGTTGTATTTCTAGTAATCATTAGTGTGTTCCAATGTTAGATTCCAATGGAACTCCAAGTTCCATACAATTGATCTTTGACAAATGTCAAAGTCTGGGCTGCAAAAATTTGGATGACCACTAAATGCCAACAATTTATTTCTCTTATATCTCTTTGCTGGGACCCAGTTAATTTTTTAAATGAATACTTCCAGCTTATTCAGCTCTGTTTGCTGACTTCCAACAATAGGCAGATTTAGATACATTATCTGGCAGTTTATCTTGGAGGGCGAGACTACTAAAACTCCATATTTTGGAGGAGGATATTGCTTAATCTAACGTTTCTTGCTGGCAGTGATCCTGCTTTATCAGGATGTCGTGACTTTCTTTGGGTCTAAGTGTTGTTGTTTTTAAAATTGGTTTGGCTTTTATGAGAGAGAACGAGAGATGGAAGCTATTCCATTAAAGAAAGAGAAATGGAAGCTATTCCATTAGCGTAGCAATTATTCAGTACTAATTACTCTTAATACTCTTATTATTGTGAGATGCCCTTGAGTTGTAAATCCAGCCTAGATAGTACCGTGCTGGGATATTCTAGATAACCACTCAATTTATGCTATTATATTGTTTATTAAAACTATGATGCTGCCAAATTGTTGCCTATAGTAGCAGCACAAGAGACATGATTAAAACACTAAATGCCCATGGTAAACATATTCCCACTAACTTGTATATAATATCCAGCATTAAAGCACACATAGTAAGAAGAAAAGACACCCACGTTCATTTAAGAAATAATAAAACTGAATAATAATCTCAGCCCTAAAATCCATTCCAATAATCTCATCTAAGATATGGGTCTAAGGGTATGAGTTGCAGGATGCTCTCATGAGGAGACCGGGAGTTCTAGTCCCACCGTGGTCGTGAAAGCCAGCTGGATGACTTGGGCCACTCACTCTTTCTCAGCCCAAATCACCTCACAGGGTTGTTGTTATGGGGAAAAGAGGAGGTGCATTGGATATGTTTGCTGTCTTGAGTTATTTATAAAAATAATACAGCTGAGATAAAAATCGATTAATAAACAACCAAAGCTGGCAAAGGCCCACTATGGCTTCTACTTGTCCTTCCCTCAGGAGCCGAGAGTGAGGAACCCCTCTGTCCTCTTTCAGGACTGATGCTTCCCCTTTGAGAGACATTAGAGATGATAAACAGAGGACCAGATCTATTCACCAGCTCCTCCTGCTGTTGTCTTCTCCTTTTCTTCTCCTTAACTTTTCTAAGCATTGTGCTTTTCCCCCTAATCCATCATTGGTCAATGTCATGTGTTAACTTCTGTTTGCTAATAATTTCCTTTCCTTTATTCAATTTAATTTTCCCCACTCTGGAAGACTCTGGCGCTTTACAAATTCTTTCGCCCTTTCTTGGTGCCCAGTTTTCATAGCTGGACTTGAAAGATCATTGCTTTAACTATTCAAAGCTTTAAGTCTATGGAGGTTCTCAGTCATCCGGGTCGTGGTTGTCCCAAAGGTGCTTTTTCAGGAGGCAACTGGACTTTCTTGGTTTTTTTTCTTTGAAGACATTTTGCTTCTCATCCAAGAAGCTTCTTCAACTCTGACTGGATGGTGGGGAATGGAAAGATTTATATTCCCCACCATCCAGTCAGAGCTGAAGAAGTTCTTGGATGAGAAGCAAAACGTCTTCAAAGAAAAAAACCAGAAAGTCCAGTTGCCTCCTGAAAAAGCACCTTTGGGATATTCAAAGCTTTGTTTTCCCTAGAAATATTCTTATCATTCGTGATTTGTCATTGCCTTCCTCCTTATGGTTAATCTCTTTGCTTCTCTGCATAATCACTCTTTTTATGCATTCTTAAACCCAAGAAAACAAAAAGCTGTTCACTTATTCACCTTAATCTCTGATGGCATTTTAACAGGAAACTTGCTTGTCAGTCCCATTTGTTTTCTTCTGCTTACCAACCAAAACAATTCTGTTTGAAAAGATAGAAGCAGCTAGTTTGGCATACATCCTAGGAGGTGATTTGAAACTAATTCTATAAAAGTAGATAAGCATTCTCACTCTGAGGAGAACTTTTCCAAAAGTTAATACTTGGGGCTCCTCTACTTTCCTCCTAATGAATCAATCTCAGCCCCTCTGAATGTGGTGTTTTGACAAGTACCAAATATTTGCATTGATTAGAGAAGAAAGCCTGCAGAACATGGGAAATTTGCTTCGGTAACCTCATGATGTGCTTACCATAGTCAGCCAAATCCACTCATGTATAGGAAGCAGGTTTTTTTCCCTCCCCTCAAGGCCTCCTCATGTTCCTCCATCTTGTCACTCTCATAAAAATTGGTAGCAAATTTACAGCAGAGAAGGCCCTATTTCATTGTCAGTGATTAAAGGCAACATGGGTTGAGCTGAGCCAACCGGGAGGAATTAAATCTCGGAGTCTGCCACCCACATGATCTTTAAAGCCTCTTAGGAAAGCTTTTATTTGCTGTCCGGGGATACAAAGGAGTCATGGATTTGACTCATTCAGCCATTTGAAAGGGAAGAAAATCCCTAGAAGAATCAAATGTTATGTTTGTGTATAAGACAAAGGATTGTTTTAGAAGGTGAAAAATTAAGCTGGGTGCTGAACTCAGTTGTCACTGACTCCTCTCACCACCCTGATTCACTATTAGGTTACAAAAAAAAAAGTCAATGGAGCTTTCAGTCATTCTCAAACAATATTGGCAAGAAATTCAGGCAACCCTTTTTATGGCAGCTTTCACTTATTATAGAATATAGAACTGGATTAACCCATCCTGCCTGCTTACTTGAGAAGAAAAACAAAAGAAATTCAATTCAGAATAGAGCTGGAACGGACCTTGGAAGTCTTCTACAGAGGAATAATTGAGTCTGTCATCTGCACCTCTATAACTGTCTGGTTTGGTTCTGCAACCCAACAAGACAGACACAGACTTCAGAGGATAATCAGAACTGCAGAAAAAACATTTGCTGCCAACCTGCCTTCCATTGAGGACCTCGTGTATACTGCACGAGTCAAAAAGAGGGCCGTGAAAATATTTACTGACCCCTTGCATCCTGGACATAAATTGCTTCAACTCCTACCCTCAAAATGTCACTATAGAGCACTGCACACCAAGACAACTAGACACAAGAACAGTTTTTCCCCGAACACCATCACTCTGCTAAACAAATAATTCCCTCACCACTGTCAAGCTATTCACTAAGGCTGCATTACTATTACTATTAGTCTTCTCATCGTTCCTATCACCCATCTCCTCCCACTTATGACTGTATGACTGTAACTTGCTGCTTGTATCTTTACGATTTATATTAATACTGATTGTTTCCTGATTGCTTACTTGAACCCTATGACAACCATTCTTGACAAATGTATCTTTTCTTTTATGTACACTGAGAGCATATGCACAAAGACAAATTCCTTGTGTGTCCAATCACACTTGGCCAATAAAGAATTCTATTCTATTCTATTCTATTCTATTCTATTCTATTCTATTCTATTCTATTCTATTCTATTCTATTCTATTCTATTCTATTCTATTCTAGTCCAACCCCCTGCTCAAGCAAGAGACCCTATACCAGTGATGGCGAACCTTTTTTTGCTCAGGTGCCAAAGGGGTGCACGAGCGTGCGATAGTGGCGTGTGCATGCCCACACCCATAATGCAATGCTCTCCCCCCATGCATGCGTGCACAAGCCCCCCGCGCTGCCCTCCCCGCGCATGCGCGCAGAGCTCACTGAAGCCTTCAGAGTCTGTGGATGGCGAATAACGGATTCCAGCTGATTTTCAGCCTTCTGGAGGGCAGGGAGGGAGGTCGTTTTTCGCCTTCCCCAGGCTTCAGGAAAGCCTCCTGAAGCCTGGGGAGGGTGAAAAATGGCCCAACGGCCCAACCGGAAGTTCGTTTCCAAACTTCTGGTAGGCCCATTGGGTCTGTTTTTCGCCATCCACAGGCTCCAGAGGCTTTCCTGAAGCCTGGGGAAGGCGAAAACGACCTCCCCCACCCTCTGGAAGGCCGAAAATCAGCTGGTCAGCGCACACATGCGCGCTGGAGCTGACATAGGGCAACGCCTTGCATGCCCTCAGATATGGATGTACCTCACACGTGCCATAGGTTTGCCATCACAGCCCTATATCATTTGAGACAAGTGGCTGTCCAGTCTCTTCTTAAAACTCCCCAGTGATGAAGCACCCACAACTTCTGGAGACAAGCTGTTCCACTGGTTAATTGTTCTCACTGTTAGGAAGTTTCTTCTTAATTCCAGGTTGCTTCTCTCCTTGATTAGTTTCTACCCATTGGTTTCTTGTCTTGTCTTCTGGTGCTTTGGAAAATAAATTGACAGCCCTCTTCTTTGTGGTGGCCCCTCAAATACTGGGATACTGCTATCATGTCACCCCATTCCTTCTTTTCTCTAGAATGGCCATAACCAATTCCTGCAACCATTCTTCATATGTTTTAGTCTCCCAGGCCTTTAATCACCTTAGTTGCTCTTCTCTGTACTTTTTCCAAAGTGCACAGAAGTTAAAGTAGGCAGTTAATCTAAGGAGTGTATCGCTTGTAAAGGGGCATCACAAAATGTAGCATCAAATGGAGAAATATCTGAAAATATTTCTTTCCATAAATGAAGCCTCAGTAAACTAAAAGATTCAGGTACATCCATTCACAACCTTCTATAGCAGTCCCAAGAGCATCTCCATACAGCAGCACTTAAATCTGGTGGTGTTATTGTTTGGCATTTTTCCAAAAATAAGGGACGTTTCCCCTTTTAAAATACCTTAAACAGGTCAACCATTTCAGTGTCCCCTCCCCAGAGTCATTGACCCAGACAATAGAAAAAGAGATGTAAACACTTCATCTTTTAATTGCTACATGGCAGTATTTCAAATGGGTCTTTTACTTCGCTCATGATATTTATAGCATAAAGATATATAGGCATATATAGCAACCTTGGCCTTTAAAATCTACTGTGTGCATGCTGACTTGACTCATCCTTTTGCCATTTTGCCAGTGACTTCTTTTGTCAGACTGATTCAGTGTTAGGTAGAAAAAAGATCAATGGAGCTTTCAGTCATTCTCAAACAATATTGGCAAGAAATTCAGGGCTGGGCAACTTTTTTATGGCAGCTTTCTCTTATTATAGAATACAGAATACCAGAGTTGGAAGACTTTGGAGATCTTCTAGTCTGACCCCCTGCCCAAGCAGGAGACCCTATACCATTCTGGACAAATGGCTGTCCAATCTTTTCTTAAAACCTCCAGTTGTTGGAGTACCCACAACTTCCTGAAGGCAAGCTGTTCATGTTTATTTATTCAGATCAACCAAATAATAAATGTATTTTTAAGGCCACGGGGATTGTGGCCAATCTGACTGAATGGCGAGATAGATATACAGACAGACAGACAGACAGACAGACAGACAGACAGACAGATAGACAGACCTCCATGATAATCTATTCCTAACTGGCCTTTCAGGGCTTCAAATGATACACCCATCACCTCTATAACTGAGTCCTTGTTGCTGGCTGTCCTCTTCTCTTTTCTTCCATTTCTCCCTTCTTCAGCATTACAACCTTCTTCAGAGAGCTACCACAGGTATTCACAAATTGCTGTATTTGAGTGATTCTTGATCCTTACCTGCCTTTGATTTTACAGGTTGTGGCCATGGCAAGGAGAACTTTCATATAATTAAGTTGTACAAGTACAACTCCCTGAGCCAGTCATATTTGGTGACAATTCAATGCCTTGATTACATCTTATCTTGACTACTACAATACATTCTACTGTACCTTACTGTATTTACTGTTTGATTGCTTATCTGAGTTTGGTAGTTCCTTGATTGGGGTATAATTCACTCTGTGATTGTGACAGTAAACAACAGGACCGAGGACCTCACTAAGCACCCTTTTGCTACATAGTCCAAGAACGTATATGTTTTCAAAACTTTTAAAATCAGATTTACACCATCTAAGGAGGAGGAAACTCAATAATGAATATTGTAAAACCTTGTCAGTCTGAAAGGCCTTAATCTTGCCAATATGCAATAAAATAATATTACTAAAAAGTGATTAGGAAACAAGGCTTGGTTGATCTCAGTGTATGTAAAAGGATGCTTTGTGAGTATGAGCTGAATGAAATCTCAACTCCCAGATACTACACTCATAGGCTGATCACAAAATGGCAATTTCCAAGGTCTACTCATGAGGAGCAGCTGTCCAGAGCAATGTGGATAATGTCTACAATCACTCCTTCTTCCAGAGTGGTTCTGATGGTCGGGATCCAACATCCAGTTGCAATTTTCATCACAAATGCTGCCCTGCTAATGAACAGGACATCGGCTCGTTATGGCCATCCCAGGAAGTGAACAGCTCCAATTTCATGATACGTGTCCATTCATATTGCCATACAGGCCCGCAAAATTGTGGCCACACACCAACATGCATGTCCTTGAATTTGCAGGCATCCATGCATTTTTTTTCTTCGTGTGATCCAGAGCTAGCATTGTCTGTGAAAAGGACATCTTCGTTGTGGATAGACGTATTGGGTCCCATGAACGGCATGGCTTCTAAACTGAGTGTTGAGCGATGCTGGACTTAGGGCACCACTCACCACATTATTACTTAGAAGGCCGCTCATTATGGGAATCTGGGAGGGGGGATTGCATGAGGGAGTAAATGCAGACATAACACATTCTTACTAGATCTTCAAGGTCATCCTTTGTCCAGCACCTGTCCGGAAACTGGGAGGAGGAACGGCCACGCAGGCAGAATATGAGTGGGCAACGTGACCTAGTTGGGGGTGTGGGACAAAGGTGCTAACTTCCTACTGGGTGGGAAACTGGGGGGAAATCAGATTCGGGTTTCCCATGGACGTGCCAACATGGCTTCAGCAATAAATTGGAACTTTGAGGAATACTTTGCCTTGGACTCTGATTTACGCTTGAATGCTATTTGGAACCCTGACACTGAGACTCGTAGAGACAAAACTCCAGTAGCTTTACTGCCAAAACATTGTAAGCCACCAGACTGAGCAAGACATGTATAAAGCCCAGGTAGGTTGCATTACCATCCTGCCTGACCATCAAGTCAACTGACTTCAAATGTCAGTCTTCTAGCAAAGATGAAGCAGTTGTGGTTCTCCATCTCCACTCCTAGCAGAAACTGTTGGAAGTAGTAGATCAACAAAAATTGGAGTACACACATTCTTTAACTCTATGCTACATCTTAGATTCATACCGAACAATGTATGTGTTTGTGTCTTTAAATGTGTAACAGAAGACTGCAAACCTCCTGTTCCCCTACAGTGTGTCTTCATATCTGCCTGGGATCTCTTTCTGATCTCAGAAAATGACTTTTTAATTGTGTCTTGAGAGACCTATTCAGATGAATGCAGACAGATGCCAAATGACCAAGGGCAGGTCACTCCAGATGTTCCTAAATTACTACTCCTGCATCTATCATAATTGACCACGCTTCCCAGGGATGCAAAAATCATAATTCAGTAACAGCTGGACAGCTGCACTTTGCCTACCTTTACCTATGATGCTATCAGCATGCACATTATTAAATGCATAATAGGTTATGTACGAGAAATGTTACTTCTATTTGTAGAGATGCTAGCTGAAGAAACCATCACCCGATCATACGCGAACGTTTTCTTCCTTAAACTTTCACTTTTTAATCAAAGAAGCAACTCTGACAGCAAATTTCATTCACTGCTCAAATGGCATGACAGGCTGTGGCAGCAGAAGGCAGGAACATATCTTGAAAAGCAATAAATAGAAATGGCGAGGGAAATATTGTGATCCTTCATGCAGAGATAAAGCAAGCAGCAGACTGAGCTTGTTCAAAGAAATACCTATAAAATTTTAAACAGTTTTTACAGCTGCAGCTACTTGTGCCGTACAACAGAACTCTTTTTAATTGAAAGCTAAAGGGTGTCTGATCGGAATACTTTGTAGATGCTCATTCTGCACACACAAGCCGAGAACTGTGAAGTTCTCTTCTGGAGAACTTCACAGGCCTCTGCAAAGGCCTTTAATTCATTTTGAAGCCTAGACAAATCTTGCTGAGAGATCAATGACACATTTACTTTAATACATGCTCTCTCTCTCTCTCTCTCTCTCTCTCTCTCTCTCTCTCTCTCTCTCTCTCTCTCTCTCTCCCTCTCCCTCCCTCCCTCCCTCCCTCCCTCCCCACCTCTCTCTCTCTCACATACACACACCATGCACACACAGATTTAATATGTCAATGAAGACTCAATCATCCAGGCCAAATGTGTCTCAATGTTGAATCATGGCAACTGGACCAAACTTTTAATCTGAGATGTTTCGTTGCTCATCAGTCAAAACAAAATTAGTTAGGCAGAGTTAGAGAGTTGTTGGAATGTACCAACTCTTGCCAAACCAACTTCAGGGTTTTTCCCCCCAAAATGACTTGCAGTATGTCAATGAAGACTCAATCATCCAGGCACACAGACCTAATGAAAACATATCCAGAGGTATGAATTAAGTACTGAGTGTGCACACTCAAATACTGTATATATGTCAAGGTGACTCTTATCCCCATCTGAATGGTGAAAATCTGAATAGAATCTACAATCATATTCTGCTCCCTGTGTTTGTAGAGTTTCTGTCACTAAGTTCAGCCTGTCAGGGAATGAGGGATCCAGAAGGATTGCCCAGGTCCAGATAAGTCCTCTGTGGCTATAGTTGCCCCTGTGATTTGAATAATGGCTTGCAATTTTATGTTGTTATTTTAAGATCTTACATGTTTCTAATATAATGAACTATTAGTAGGAGAACGCTACGACTGTTAGTAAAATAGTTTATCCCAGGGACAGGCAATTCGTTTTCTCTGAGGTCAACACAAGGAACTGGGATAGCTGTGGAGGACCGAATGAAAAAGACGGACTTAATTCTGCTCAATATTAATTTTATTGCGTTATAAAAAGCAGTAAATTACATGGTTTTGAATAGCTGCTACTGGTAAGGATGCATGTTGTGTCTTATTTACATTTGATTTCTAATTTCCAACTGACCTCAATCAATTTCCAAGCCAATTGACATAGGAAGGACAGAGACAGCCAAAGGGCCTAGAGGCCATAAAATGTCCAGGTCTGTTTTATCCTGTGATTTGGTTAGCTTTTGTGATGCCTTGATTGAGACTGCCTTATTGAGGAAAGTGTCAAAGAGGGAGGATTAAGTTTAGTGACAACTGTTTAGGGGTGGGAACTGAATGATAAGAGAAATGTTTATTAACGAGTACAGAATGCAATCAATCCAATGGCCCATTTCAGTCTGGCTGCCATCTCCACAGTGGACATCAGGAAAATGCCACTCCAATTTGTATTTTTCAGCAATACGTCTTTAGATGAAACAGCCAAGTGTAACATCTATGTGTGACAGTGACTCATTGTGATTTATGAATTGATTGATAATGTAAACACCTATAATCATAGGTGGTATTCAGCTGGAAATCGTGGGTGGTCCCACCCATCCACCTCTGCTCTATGCTATCCTATTTGTGCACATTTTTGAGGTTGGGTGCATGCACGGAAGACTCACGTGTGAGGAAAGTACATATGCGGGTGGCCGTGCGCATGTGCGGAGGTGCACGCTCACATTTGCAAACCGGTAGGGAAGGTAAGTGAAAACCATCACTGCCTATCATATTATCAAAACAGAAGTGGGTCCCCAAAAAATGAGGGACATAATTATGGATTAAGACATTATTTTGACAACTAAATTTAGCAAAAGTTACATTCATGTTTAATTTCCACACTTTTAATGGAGTGGAGTTTTCATGTATGATTTTTTTTAAACGCATCCAAGCAGTATTTCTTGTGCTACTTACCTGTATTGATTACAATTCGAAAAATTCTAAGTTAGTTCAGCCTTTAATTCTGGCAGGAATTCGGAAGAGTATATTAAGTAAATCAGACTGCTGAAATATCATGTGCCTCTTTCTATTCACCAGGTGGTGCTGTTTGACAAAGAATATGTGTGTCTGTGTGTGTGTCTGTGTGTATGTTTGTGGCACACAAAGATAGGTGTAGCAGAAATCCTGATCTGTGTACATATTGAGAACAAGAAGCAGCAAAGAAAACACTCTGGAGGAACAAGGAAATAAATTTGCTCTTATCTGGTGTTATAATAATTTAACTGCCAAATAATTTATGACATTAGGTAGGTAAGCAGGTAGATAGGTAAGTAAATAGGTTTGCGTGTACTATATGCCTCTTAGAGCAGGGATGTCAAACTCACGGCCCGTGGGCCCGATGCGTCACGTGCTGGCCCCACCCCCGCCTGGTTTAGCGAAGGGAAAAAAAGTCCCGATGACGCCGCCGTGACAACGTGAGTTTGACAGCCTTGTCTTAGAGAGATAGAGAAAGAGATAGATTCTGAAGTCAATTTCTGGCAACTACACTGTCGTTAATTGACAATTATCACCTATTAGAAAGAGCCGTGGTGGCACAGTGGTTAGAATGCAGTATTGCAGGCTAATTCTGCCAACTGCCAGCAGTTCGATCCTCACTGGCTCAAGGTTGACTCGGCCTTTCATCCTTCCGAGGTGGGTAAAATGAGGACCCAGATTGTTGGAGACAATAGGCTGACTCTGTAAACCACTTAGAGAAGTCTGCAAAGCACGGTGAAGCGATATATAAGTCTAAGTGCTATTTCTATTTCTATTGCTATGATCTCTCTCATTGTTTCCTCTCTGAGAGAACCATGGGGGAGAGGCTGTCCTATTAACTGACAACTTTTTGGATCCTAGTTATCAAAAATGTCATTATTTCTTCTTCTTTTTTATAGTTTGCCTTTTTAAATTTCATGAACAGAAAGGTAAATTTCCTCAAACAAAGCCCCAGGGCCATAAAAGGCTTCCAAGTTCACTGAACGAAATTTGATATTTGTATTTAATCCTGCATCTCTCCTGATCACATGGCCCAGAAAGGAAGCTATTATTAAGGAGTTAGAAAGAATTGCAAGAAGTCATGTTTTCCTTACCCTGTTAAGGCAAGTTTTGTTGAATATTATTATTATATGTTTGATTGTTTTTATTGTAAATTGCTTCATGGTGCTTTGGTATGTGAAGCAATATAGACATACATTAAATAAACAAAAAGGAGTTCTATTGCTTAAAAAAAATGCAGATATTATTCAGAATAATACTGCATTATCAAGGCAGTGTCTGTTTTGCCTTACAAATAATATATTAATATCAATAGTCGTTTTTCCATCAAAGTACAATGTTATTTTTCTACCAAATGTTCAGTTAAGCTTCCCTCATCCCTAGCCAGCAAATGAGGATAAGTGAACCAGGGAGAATTGTACTGATTTGATTTGATAGCCATTTGCAGTTGTTCTTTTCCAACTGCTATGGAAAGGAAGAAGCATGAAGAAGTATCTTCTAAAGAATTGGAAACTTAAGGTAGTTTTAAGTAATAAAGAATGGAAACAGGCAGGGGTGGGTTTCACTTACCTTCACCACTGGTTCACGTTGCGACGTTTCGCGCATGTACATGTGCGTCCCCTCACGAGATTTCACTTCCGTGCATGCTCAGAAGGTGGATTCAGCCCGAAACACAGCTGAGGAGCTCATCAGCTGTGCTTCGGGTGAAGAAATAAAGGTCAGTATTAACCTGGGGGTGGGTGGGGAGGGCTTTTTTCAAAGCACAGAACGCTGTGAAGCCATCCAAACACAGGAAAACCGGCCGAAAATTCAGAAAAAAAGATGGCGGTGAGCACGGACTGGCACAGACAGAACCGGATCCGTGACGCCAAAATTACATCACCAGTGGGTCGCTAACGGTTCGGGCGATCTGGTCCGAACTGGGAGGAACCCACCCCTGGAAACAGGGAAACAGGAGAACAGGAGAAAACTTAAATGCAGTAACCAGAAGTGGGCTTCACATAATTTAACAACCGGTTTGCCCAAAATCGAAAATGTGAGTGTGTGCACCTTGCGTGCTGCATTAAAAAAACAGCAATTCGCTCGTGCGCACCGTCCGCGCATGCGTGCAGCATCAAAACACATGGCAATTCGCTTGTGTGCTATGTCCGCGCATGCGTGCAGTGTCAAAAACACAGCGACATAGGACAGGATTGCTCCCAGGTGGGTAGGGAGGTCGCCATTACCGGTTTGCCCGAACCAGTCCAAACCGGCTGAATTCCATCTCTGGCAGTAACCTACAATAAATGTTATTGACTTTAGGAATCTTGAGGGGGGGAGGCATTGACTTCTGACTCCTTTGGTGCAGTAAAATAAGACATTAAGAGCTACCCTCAACTTTTTACTTTTTCATAATAATAGAAACTAGCCATTTCTAAAACAACAAATCTATTTAATCAGTAAAACCCCCCAAAAGTTGAGGGTAGATCTTAATGCCTTATTTTACTGCACCAGAGGAGTCAGAGGTCAATGCCTTCCCCCCCTCCCTTTTTCTCTTGCTTTCCCCCACTATCCACTTCCATTTTTTCTTTCCTAATTTTCCTAATATTTGCTTTTGTATTCTCTTTGTGTTCCATTCGTGGAACCCGGGCTGACAGGAACGGAGGCAAGGCAAGGATTCAGCAACAACAGCATTTATTAGAACTTCAGCACCCAAACAAACTTCAGAACGGAACAGAGCAAACAGCCAACTGACAGCTCCTTTTATACAGGAGCTGTCAAACTGGGAACCAATAGCGACGCTCCATTTTCCCGCTTGTCAGCTGCTCACATCTTAACCAATCAGGTTCAGCTTGCAGCCGGCTGTATGTCATATTGTAAATTAATAAAACTATTTAAAGTCAGGAATCTTGAGAAGATTGATTTATGGACAGCAATCTAGGGATTGAAACTTCATCCTGATTTTCTTTTTTGAAGAGCTAAGGATCAGGGGTAGGTTCCTCCCAGTTCGGACCGGATTGCCTGAACCGGTAGCGACCCACTGGTGACATCACTGTCGGTGCCGTTCCGTGTGCGCCACCATCTTTTTTTTGGATTTTTTGCAAATTTTTCCCCTTCTGTGGCTTGAAAAAGGGCCCTCTCGCCCGCCCACGGGTGAATTCTGACCCTTTTTCTTCGCCCGAAGCACAGCTGATGAGCTCCTCAGCTGTGTTTCGGGCTCATTCCTGCTTCTGAGCATGTGCGGAAGTGCGTGCGAAATGTCGTGATGTGAACCAGTGGCAAAGGTAAGTGGAACCCACCCCTGCTAAGGATTCTTTTTGAGGAGCTGCTGATTGAAAAAAAATTAAATTGCATGCATGACTTGCACTTGGTTGCATCATCCAAAGTTCTATCACAGGTAGTCCTTGACTTACAACAGTTCATTTAGTGACCATTCAAAATTACAATGGCACTGAAAAAAGTGACTTATGACCATTTTTCACACTTATGACCTTGGCAGTATCCCCATGGTCACATGATTTACATTTGGATGATTGACAACTGACTCACATTTATGACAATTGCAGTGTCCCAGGGTCATGCGATCTCCTTTTGCGACTTTCTGCCAAGCAAAGTCAATGGGGAAAGCAGATTCACTTAACAACGGTGTTACTAATTTAAGAACTGCAGTGATTCACTTACCAAACCAGGTGAGAAAAGTCGTAAAATGGAGCAAACTCACTTAACAAATTTCTCACTTAACAACATAAATTTTGGGCTCAATTGTGGTTATAAGTTGAGGACTATCTGTATTTCTCCTCTTCCTCTAGTCTCCATTCTATTTCAGTCTCATTGTCTGTACAACCAATTGTATCAGTAATATTGCTATAACCAGTTGAACTATGATGCATCAAAATATTATTTTTTTAAAAATATTATCTTTACATATATTTCAAAAATTGCTCTGAATGAGTGATTCAGTCATGTGAGCCCAGGAGTTAGGATCTTATTCTTTCATATTTCTTTGGCTTGCCAGATAGGGCTAAATTGTAAACATGGTACATTCAATAGTTAGGCAAGTATAAAAATCTAAAGTTGGATTCAGACTTACCAGTTGTCCCATTATCAGAATTGGCCAACAATTGTCTGGAAGTCTATGGAGATTCTCAATCATCCAGGTCATGGTTGTCCCAAAGGTGCTTTTCCAAAAGACAACTGTACTTTCTTGTTTTTTTTTCCTTTGAAAACATTTTACTTCTCATCCAAGAAGAAGCTTCTTGGATGGTATTAGAGAATGGCATTAATAAGGGCACCCCAGTTGAGCAAAGTTTTTTTTTAAAAAAAAACAATTTTATTAGGTAATTTTAAAAATACATAAAACATAAAAGACAAAACATATACAAACACACACACACACACACACACACACACACACACACACACACACACACACACACACACACACACACACACACACACACACACACACACACATATATATATATATATATATATATATATATATATATATATATATATATATATATATATATATATATATAAATAGATACAAATCTTTTAAAAATACAAACCTAACATACCCCAAAGAGAAAACAAAACTTAACATATCACATAAAAAGTATAGTTATTTTTCTAAAGTTTAAGGGTGTTATTAATGTATATACTTTGTGGTGTATTTAGAAACTCAATTGTGCATATAATAGTTTCATGGATTAGACCAGAGGTCTTCAAACTTGGCAACTTTAAGACTTGTGGACTTCAACTCCCAGAGTTCTCCAGCCAGCTGGCTGGAGAATTCTGGGAGTTGAAGTCCACAAGTCTTAAAGTTGCTAAGTTTGGGGACCCCTGGATTAGACATTTAGTAGCTCCAAATGTTTAAGCCTTGACTGAATGTATTTTCCCAGAGGTTGAATTTCAACTTTGCAAGTGCTGAATTTCTGCAGCCAAAAACCTACTGACCTCCTGGGTTAAAAGACGCAGAGACTGTTTCATGAAGAGCTTCTGGCCTGTACTTGCCTAAAATATTTATTTGTGTCTATTATTACATCTCCTGTTGGTTAGGCTGGTATAATGGCCCAGGCTCTGGATTCATATTCTGAGGCTGAAGAAGCTGCTCCAGCTGAGAGTGTGGAAGGACAAAACCAGGTATCACCTGAGGCTGCTCAGTCACTAACTTCATCTGAGCACTTGGACCTCTCTGGTGAGAATAACATAAAGCTTCCAATCCCTGCACCAGATGAGTAGAAAAGAGAGCAGGACAGCGAAAGTCTAATAGGTTCCTTGCCAAGCAAGAGAGGAAACATTCTGATTAGTAACAGCTGGCTGTAGCCTATATTACAGATTTATTTTACCTCTGTGCTTTTTGCTGGAAATAATGTCGGGCTTGTGTGTGATCCCTGTGTGTGTATTCCACTCTTGACCCTTGGGCTGGTTGACAAACTTGGACTGACATTGGAAGACTCTTTTGCACACTCCTCTTTGAAAACACACTGAGGTGAGGTGAGTCTTTGCTTTGTTTGACATTCCTGACTACATTGCTAACGTAGTCAGGCGCCTGAAAGTAAAACTGATACTCTCCCAAGTAACTATGCATACATGTGAGAGGCTGAACCCTGAAGCAGAACAGGATATGTTCTCAGGTTTTTTCCTCCCTCCCTTCTACTCCCAGTCCCCTTGGGAGGGGGGTCTCTTACCTGTGCTGACTTGCTCTTGCTCCAAAATGGAGGAGACCCCATGACAGGTGCTTTGCTAAATAGACTTCAGAAAATCAGGCTTTTCTACAAAAAGGCTCTTTTCTTAAATAAATCTATTTTCCCCCACATGAGAACCAGCCACAAAAATAACCTATACTCCTTAGTTACACTCCTAACTTGATTGTTTCTCTCTCCAGTTATTATTCCACAGAACAAATCTATCTGCTATCCAACATACAATTCAGTTCAACGTGGGCTCTTTGTTCTGTTCTGGGAACACAAATAACATTAAAAAAACTATATTCCATTTTCTATTTTATGATGAGACTTATTTTTGCCATAAGAATCCAAACAATGACGGAAAGAAAAGAGATTAGCTAGTTTTAATGAAAATTGGCTTAGTCTGGTTTTGTTTTTTTTCTTCCTTGTGGACTTGATTGAATTTTGAATTTGTCAGATAGATTCTCCGTGCTGTAACGGGAAATTTATCAGGTTGCAAATTACTTCTTAAAGGCTGGATTCTTTCATAAGCCACCCAAAGCCATTTATACAATATTTTATAATCCAGTCAGAGCAGTTAAATTGCTAAATAAATCAATAAACAGCATTCTTGATTGAATAAGATTACAGGAAAAAACTTTAGGTTCTTATGCTGCCTCAGTTGTTATACACAGAAATGTTTGCTTAAAAACAGTCTCAGGTTATATATTTAATTGGACAGAGCAGGTATATACAAAATTGCACTGTAAAACATTAGGATTCAGAAGGCTAATAGTATATTTAGAGTCAAGCCAAAGCTTAATAATTGTCCGTGGTCAGGAGCGGGTTCCTAATTTTTTTACTACCACTCTGTGGGCGTGGCTTATTTTGTGGGCGTGGCTTCTCAGACTGCTGAAGGGAGGGGAACTGAGATAGGTCCTGCCACCCATTCCCCCTCCCCTCAGCAGCTCGAGAAGCCTCAAACGTGCAAAAATGCCTAGGATCATCACCGTGTGTTCGTGGCTTCTCAGACTGCTGAAGGGAGGGGAATGGAGATAGCTCCTGCTGCCCGTTCTTTCAGCGTCTTATACGGTCCCTCAGCCATCCTCCCATGCTTGGACTCACTGTGGGGTAGGAAGGCAGCGCATGCGCAGTGCCGGAAGCTCGGCTTCTGGGCATGCACAGAAAAAATGTTTTTTAAAAAATTAATTTTTTTAAAAAAATGGCGGTGCCCAGGCACTGGCAACCGACTGCACCGGTACTGTGACATCACCAGCGGGCCGCTACCGGTGCTATAGAGTGGACCGCACCTGTAGGAACCCACCACTGTCCATGGTAGTGAATTAGTCTGTAGGTTGGATAGGCTCCTGGTTTATTCCGTTTTCATTCTCTGTCTCTATTTTTTTTAATGTAGGCTCATTTATACCTGATTCCCCATCAGCCTTCATGTACAATATCTCATGAAAAGTTTATTTTGTGTGTGTAGCATGTACATTATATGATGTATGCATTTTTCCTTAATGTGGTGAGGTTAATGTGGTGAGGACTTACCTTGGTATTTTTGTGATAAATGGTGACCAATATGTGCAAAGTTCACACATTGCATATTTTGATGTCTAAGTGATTTTAGTTTATATATCATGTCCAGAAGTAGACAGGTGATAAATTTGCATCACTATGCAATCCAAACTATTTCTCTCATATTGCTACTTCCTAATTTAGTATAACTGAAACTGACCCCTTTTCATGATATCCCCAAGCAGCCAAAAATAGATTTTAAAGTGGTTGGGGAAGATATACTGTAGGTTGACCATCTGTCCAGAACTGGCATTCATAACCAAATAAGTGCCTTAGTTAATTGAGTAAGAAAATAAGAAAAGAAACCTCATTCCATCTTTCCCGGAGCTTCAGAAAAAGCAGCCCCTATTAAATAAGCACCAGCAGGAAAACTCATAACAATATACTTTCAAATATATAAGAAGGCAAGGCAAAAAAAAAAGTTAGCTGGTGAAATAGATAAAAGCTGAATGCTCCAGGACCACAAATAAAAATTTATTTGGCTCCAGTGTTCTTGCTTATTTATAGCAACCACACTGCCTTCATCAAAATGGGCAGTTTGAATTTATCTGAGATTAGCTTCACACTCTACAAATTCATAAGCCACTAAAATATCTCTGGGGATACGAAGTTAGTTCTCATCTTGTGACTTTGGGTAGACTTTAAGATTAGTTGCTCTCCCTTTCTCGTTCCTTCCATCCTTCCTTAGACAGAAAGCACAATTGTTAGTTCAAAGTGATTAATTGCAAGAACCTGTGGTGTTAATAAATTTGTGTTGCCTCATGGGACGTTAACATTTTATCCTGGAAAGAACACAGAGAGTATCTTTTTGCTATTCTTTTTGAAAATGTACCACAGTATGAAGTAGTAAATGCGAGGAGAAACCAATTGTAATGGGATGAGGCCTTGTCTCTTTTCGGAGCTACAGGACATAGAACAGGGAATGCTGAGACATACATATATACATCTTGGGTGTATGGTGAAACCAAATCTGTCACAAGAGGAAAAAAGACAAAATCAATTATCATTCTGTTACTTGACAGCTTTGCTTTTTGTTTTAAACTTTGCATCCAGCTGAGTGACCCCTCAGTCCAACTCACCTCGCAGGGTGTTGTGGGAAAATAGGAGGAGGACGTTGTGTTAGGTACGTTCACTGCCTTGAGTTTTTTGTAAAAATAATAAAGGTGGGACGTAAATAAAGTAAATAAATTAAAATTATCAGAATGATGTTGATAGATAATTTCTATCTTTCACTTAGACTTATATACCGCTTCACAGTGCTTTTACAGCCCTCTCTAAGCAGTTTTTCAGAGTCAGCATATTGCCCCCAACAATCTGGATCCTCATTTTACCCACCTTGGAAGGATGGAAGGCTGAGTCAGCCCTGAGCCTGGTGAGATTTGAACTGCCAAATTTCAGGCAGCCGGCAGTCAGCAGAAGTAGCCTGCAGTACTGCACTCTAATCATTGCGCCACCATGGCTCAATACTGAACTCTAACCACTGTGCCACCGTGGCTTTAGTTCTGAATAGCAGCCCCCCCTGGACAGTTTGGAGCCCTCCTGCACTCATTTGAACTTCTGCTCAAAAAAATAAACAAACAAACAAACAGAAAGCTACTGTGGCCAGAGGTCTTTTCCCAGATTCATCCAATGTAAACTATTTCCTGGAACAGCAATACCTTCTTATGGTCACTTATGGTTTAGTCCCTTTGTGTGTGGACTGTTGCAGAATGTGTAGGTGGCATGTCCTTGAAGACCAATTGGCAATTACAGCTACTTCTGAATACAGAAGCACAGGCAGTTATAACTATATATCTCAGTACACCAGTGTAACAGGCTTCATTACCAGTAAGATCCCAGTTGCAGTGTAAGGTTGTGACTGATAAAGCCGTTCAGGCATGTGCAAGACTGTCATTCTCCCACTGTTTCTGCTAGTCCAGTAAGCTCTGACAAAACGGACACATCCCAGTTCTATTTTTACAGCAACAGCATCTGATGGGATCTTGGCTGTGTGACTTCTCTGTTGTGGCAATAGCATCCACTACGGAGGTTTGAGTTATCCTGACCCTGCCATCCTTTAAAGAGGCATGAATAGAATAGAATAACAGAGTTGGAAGGGACCTTAGAGGTCTTCTACTCCAACCCCCTGCTTAGTCAAGAAACCCTATACCATTTCAGACAAATGGTTATCCAACATCTTCTTAAAAATTTCCAGTGTTGGAGCATTCACAACTTCTGGAGGCAAGTTGTTCCACTGATTAATTGTTCTAATTGCCAGGAAATTTCTTCTTAATTCTAAGTTGCTTCTCTCCTTGATTAGTTTCCATCCATTTCTTCTTGTTCTGCCTTCTGGTGCTTTGGAGAATAGGTTGACTCCCTCTTCTTTATGGCAACCCCTGAGATATTGGAATACTGCTATCATGTCACCCCTAGTCCTTCTTTTCATTAAACTAGACATACCCAATTCCAGCAATCGTTCTTTATATGTTTTAGCCTCCAGTCTCCTAATCATCTTTGTTGCTCTTCTCTGCACTCTTTCTAGAGTCTCCACATCTTTTTTACATCATGGCGACCAAAACTGGATGCAGTATTCCAAGTGTGGCCTTACCATGGCATTATAAAGTGGTATTAACACTTCATGTGATCTTGATTCTATCTGTGAAGATCTGTTCTTCCCCCCCAAGTAATAGGCTAGGGAACTCTACACTGCTGGTGGGAATTTTATTAACAGACATGTTTGTTAATCTCTGGGGTGTTGTTTGTGTTTGCATTGTATTGATCTTTCTCTTGTGTACCATTCAGAGATGCTACCAGTTAGGTAGCCTGGAACTTCGATTTAATAAAGAATTATTTCTTTTTGTTTGAGTAGCAACACCAACTAATGAAATGTAAGTATAATGGCAACAATGTCCTTAAACTGGGTATCCCTGTCCGAATAGCCTAACATTTCACACACCCCAAAAATAATTTAAGGCTGCTGCTCATATTGTCTGTCTTTTGGGCCTAAACTAAATATGCCACTAAGCAGGAAATTCATGCTTATGCATTGGGTTATGCGTATGTATATTTGCATGTTAAAAAAAAAAGTAAAATATGGTTCAGGGCCATCATCAAACACATGGTTGAATATTTTGCTCCACCATGGTTCCAACCCAAGAGCTATGTGCTCTTGGTGTATCCACTAGATTCCAGATGGTTGAATGATTATATTATTAAGCTGCCATATAAGTGTTGTCAAATAAGCAGCTGAAGATAATTAGTGGCAATGCTAGCAGGATATATTAACACATGGAAAATGTTGCAGAGTTGACAAAAATGATACATATAGCCGAGGACAGTGAGATGACCTAGAAAGGAATGCTACCAATAAATAAATATATTCGTGGAATAGGGCATCTGCTTTGCTGGTAGCAACCACGGTAGGAAGTGTATAATCTGAAATAGCATATACATTACATGAAGTACGTTTGTATGGCAAAGTAACACAAGTGCAGATGCAATAGAAAACCGTTGCACTATATTTTCCGAGGAACATCCTCAATGGATGAAAATGCCTATCTAATATGTATGGAGATTCTCAGTCATCCAGGTCATGGTTGTCCCAAAGGTGCTTTTTCAAGAGGCAACTGGACTTTCTGGTTTTTCTTTGAAGACTTTTCGCTTCTCATCCAAGAAGCTTCTTCAGCTCTTCTTGGATGAGAAGCGAAAAGTCTTCGAAGTAAAACCAGAAAGTCCAGTAGCCTCTTGAAAAAGCACTGTTGGGACTGCCTAGCTAATGGTTCTCAGTCCTGGAAGACTTAGACGAGCAGAGGTTGTGAAGACCATCAAAAGAACATTTGTCAACCTGTAGTATGCGATACTACAGATTAGAAGGAGGAGAAAGAAGGGATGGGGAAGAAGAAGATGAAGATGGAGAAGGAGGAAAAGATCTAATAATGATGCAGATGCAGAAGCCATGTTTAGACGTACCAGGTTACTTAGAGTAAACAAGAAAATAGAGCATATTAATGTACTATGGATTTACAATGACTAGCTTTAACCCGAGAAATGAAATATACTAAACTACATGGGATCTTTTAAGAAAATGACTCTCTTTACCAGATACAGTTCTTTGTTGTAAACCACAAGCACTATAATGGAATGAAACTGATATAAGCTATTAGTATAGTGTTCCCTTAATCTTTAAACACTCGCTTAGCTACACTGAGTGCATTAAACTCTAATGACTTTGCTATTCTTTTGCTTTTTGTTCTGACATTTCTCTCTCTGTTGAAACTTCCTGCTGGAAGAGAGATAATGGAAGATCTCTTGGCACTTTGAAAGGCAATTTTCTTAACAGGAGATGTACATCTAAATTTGGTTTATGACATTGATAGATTAAAACACAACATTATTGAATGTGGTGCCATAATTGCCATTTCAAAATAAATGAAGAAAGATTATCGTTGTTATGGAATCCTTTGTTGGACTAAGGGTACAGAGGTTTGGCATACATAATGTATCACTGTATCATTTATTTATTCTGTTGTTTTGATTCAAGTCGCCTTTTTGCTTTCTATTACTGAGCTCAGGCTGATAATTCCACAATACTTTGCAACAATTCACATGCAATGCAGGGGTGGGTTCTAACTTACCTCGCTGCCGATGCACTTCCTCCCGCGCCACAGGACTGTGCCTCATGGGCACTCGCAAAGCGTGCGCATGTGCAGTGCCGAAAAATAAAAATAACACACCCCAAAACAAAGCCGAAAACAAAATGGCGACACATGCGCAGTGCCTGAAACTCAGCTTTATACCGTATTTTTCAGAGTATAAGACGCACCTTTTTCCTCCCTAAAAGAGGCTGAAAATTTGGGTGCGTGTTATACTCCGAATGTAGCTTTTCCGAAGCTTTTTTTCCCAGTCCTAAGGTGGTGCTAACGATCTTCCCAGCTTCCTACTCTTTGCAGGCTTGTTTTCATTCCTACTCCTCTGAAAAAGGTCTTTTCAGCCCTAACGAGGTGCTAACGATTTTACCGGCTTGCAGTATGTTTTTATTCCTACTCCCTCGAAGTAGTTTTTTCCTGCCCTAAGTCTTTGCAGGCTTGTTTTCATTCTTACTACTCCGAAAAAGGTCTTTTCAGCCCTAACCAGGGGATAAAATAATGTGCTGAAGCTGAACAGACTAAGGACACTAGCCAGATGAATACCTGGTAGGTAGATTTTTTTCCCTATTTTCCTCCGCCAAAACTAAGATGCATTTTATACTCCAGTGCGTCTTATAGTCCGAAAAATACGGTAAGTAGTCCTTGGCTTACAACAGTTAATTTAGTGATCATTACAGTGGCTCTGAAAAAAGTGATTTATGACACACTTACCATTGCAGCATTCCCATGGTAACATGATCAAAATTCAGATTTTTGGCAACTGATTCATATTTATGACGATTACGGTGTCCCAGGGTCAGATGATCAACTTTTGCGATCCTCTGACAAGCAAAGTCAATGGGAAATACAGATTCACTTAACTGTCAGGTTACTAACTTAACAACTGCAATGATTCACTTAACAACTGTGGCGAGAAAGGTCATAAAATGGGGCAAAACTCACTTAATAAATGTCTCACTTAGCAACACAAACCTGGGGCTCAATTGTGGGCATAAATCAAGTAGTACCTCTATTTGATTTCCTAATTCTAGGGGTTTTGACCTTTTTTGCAGATTCCCCTCACTATGAATATATTAATGTATATGAGCTTCTTTATATTCTCATCTTCATAGATATGAGGCTGGACTCCAGCACAAGGCTGAAAGTTTGGAAGACAAAACCTCTGATCTCGGTGACCAACCCAAATTGGATCCTGCAACATTATCCCGGGATATTAAAGTTTGTTGCAAAATCAAAACCAGAAGCACACACAGATGACTGATTCAGCTGGATTCAATAACTTCTTTATAAACATATATATATATATATATATATATATATATATATATATATATATATATATATATATATATATATATATATATATATATATATATATATATATATATATATATATATATATATATATATATATATATATATATCGTGTGTGTGTGTGTGTATATATATAATATACTATATATATGTATGTATTTATGTATGTATGTATGTATGTATGTATGTATGTATGTATGTATGTATGTATGTATATGTGTGTGTGTATATATGTATATATGTATATATGTATATATGTAGGATTTTTTGCTGATAAATGAAAATAAAGGGAGACTATTATAGATCTATTTCGAGCTTATTTTGCTCTCGTCAGATAGCCATACCCCTTACTGGGAGATATATATATATATATATATATATATATATATATATATATATATATATATATATATATATATATATATATATATATATATATATATATATATATATATATATATATATATATATATATATATATATATATATATATATATATATATATATATATATATATATATTTACAATACCATTAGTAGAGTTCTTCTTCATGTAGCAACAGTTAAAAGTAAAACACAAGCAGGAGACTTAGTTTCATTTCAGCAGAGTTCAGAGTGGAAGAGTACAGAGTGGAGACTGGAGCCACACCCAGCCTTAAGCTTAAGTTCCAGTTTCGATTCTCTGCACAGACTCAGAAGTGGTTAGCTCCTATTGGCTGATTCAGTTGCTATGCCTATTCATTGGCTAACCTTGTTAACATGGCTCTCGCAGTCATGAATATTCTAACATGGGATACGTATGATTCGCCTTCATTCCTAATGATGATATAACACAACCACTCAAAACTTGACTGTAGAAAATACGACTTTAGCAACAGAGTGGTTAATGCCTGGAACTCACTACCTGACTCTGTGGTTTCATCACCAAACCCCCAAAACTTTACCCTTAGACTGTCCACTGTTGACCTCACCCGATTCCTAAGAGGTCAGTAAGGGGCGTGCATAAGCGCACCAGCGTGCCTACCGTCCCTGTCCTAATGTTCCCTTTTATTAGTACCCATCTTATGTATATAAACAATGTTATATCTATGTATATCAACAATACGTACTTGACAAAAACAAATAAATAAAATAAAAATAAATGCTGGCTCAGGAATTCTGGCAGTTGAAGTCCATAAGTCATAAATGGGTCGTAGTTCCCCACCTCTGATATAACCAATGATGCCTATCCTCCCCCAATGAGGACCTTCCAGAGGTATCAGGGCTTCCATGCTGGCTAGGAATTTTGGCAATCCCTGATCTAAGACTGGGCCCCAGAATGAGTTAATCCCAAAGAAGCATTGCTTATCTTCATCGGAGGTTTGTCTGTCTAGTGGAGCAACACAATGAACCTCAGCCAGGCAGAATGCGCTTAACAGAAGACATCAAAGCGATATATTTTGCAGGGCCGCATAAAGATATTTAAATTTGATGGGAATGGAGCAGATGCAAGGTTAAAAGCATTCCCTGCTACAATTGTCATGTTTGCACAAAACACACATCCCAATGTCCCAGGCAGCAACGCTGAGCGTGACAGCTGTTTTCACCTTTAGGTGTGTGAGCTATCTGAAGTGACTAAAGACATCAAAATCAATTTAGTGCAACGGTATTTAACAAATGTCCCTTTTCTCCTCCAAAGAAAGTGCTTTTTTCAGAAGCATAATATATAGAGATTTCCTCTTTCCAGGCCCATTTAACAGAATAACAGAGTTGGAAGGGATCTTGGAAGTCTTCTAGTCCAACCCCTTATTCAAGGAGGAGATCCTATACTATTGCAAACAAATGGTTGTCCAATCCAGGGGTGTCAAACTCGATTTCATTGAGGGCCGCATCAGGGTTGTGTTTGATCTCAAGGGGGCTGGGGCGCATGGCCAGAGTGGACGTGGGCAGGGTGGGTGTGGCCAGCTTGACATCACTTGTGCTGGGGGCACCTGTGATGCCCAAGTGCTAAGGCAGGACTTCCCTCAGACCATCCCTCACTCTCATTATAATCTTCCTTCCTTCCTTCCTTCCTTCCTTCCTTCCTTCCTTCCTTCCTTCCTTCCTTCCTTCCTTCCTTCCTTCCTTCCTTCCTTCCTTCCTTCCTTCCTTTTCTTCTTTTTCCTTTCCTCTTCATTGTCCTTTCTTCTTCCTTCCCCTCTTTCCTTATTTTTCCTTCCTTGCTCTCTTCCCCTCTTCCCTTCTTTTTCTTTTTCTTTCCTCTTCCCCTTCTCCTTTCCTATCCCTTCTTGTATGCTCAAATGCAAAAGGGGAAACATTTCTCCTTTTGTTTTTAGTTTGTTTTGCTAGTCCTCTGCCAGCTAAAATGGAGCTCTGGAGGGCCACATGCACCCCCCCAAGCCCCGTTTTCAGCTGCAACGGCCTCCTGTAGCCCTTGGCCAGCAGAAACCGTGCACAGCCCCCCAAGCTCCGTTTTCACTGGCAGAGGCACCATGGGCCGATCCTTTGCTGTTTCCATGGTGGCCCCATATCTAAGCACTCTATGGCCTGGTCCGGCCTGCAGGCCTTAAGTTTGACACCCCTGGTCCAATCTGTTATTAGAAATGTCCAGGGATGGAGCACCCACAATTTCTGAAGGCAAGTCGTTCCACTGATTAATTGTTCCAACTCTCAGGAAATTGTTGCTAAGTTTTAAGTTGCTTCTCTCCTTGATTAGTTTCCACCCATTGCTTCTTGTCCTGTCCACAGGTACTTTGGAGAACAGTGTGATCCTCCACCCTTCTTCGTGGCAGCCCTTTAGATATTGGAACAAGCTAGTGTTTGTGAACTTTGATTAAGTGTATCCTTATTCATCAAGATTTCAGCAAGATAGGAAATGTGCTCCAAATGCCGCTTAAATAAGCTTTAGCTCAATTTGTGGGATGAATAGTAGTATCCAAGAGGGTTGTAACTTTAAGCCTCTTCCTGAGAAGGTTCTGCTTGTGGAATACTTGATTTTTCTTCTTGCTAGGCTGCTGTTGATCTTTAAAATAAGAACGTCCAGCATTGTCCACCCAAGATCAAAGCTGCTGCTTGTGGTTGACAAGACAATTTCTAAACAGTGACAAGAGTGAGGTGCTTGTGCTGGTTATTTTATTTATTTTTATTTAGTGTTCTTTAGTGGTTAAGAAATGACTTGTTGAGCCTTCCTAGAATGAAAGCCTGAGCACGTCTGCAATTGGATGGTGTCTTTGCAATAACTTTGGAAAATGCCACCGGAACTGTGCCGCAGAGTTAGAAATGCATCTAAAGGGAACAAAAATACCACATTTTTAAGCTTGCCACATTGTCAATAAAATCTGGACGCAATGTCACATCAAGATCCTCAAAACTCTATTTCCCCTTATATCTTTGTTGTTGTTATTGTTGTTGTTGTTCCTGCGATCTTTTGTTATTCTATCATCTCCCAAAGAAATGCTTATTTGGAAACTCTTTTGATGCAATGCTTGTCCTGCCCACCCATACTCAAAGCTGCAAGCAATATTCTTGTTGCAACAGTTTATTAAAGACGAAAAATGATGCGTGAAGTTTTCCTCCACCTGGCCACCTTGCCTCCTCTGTCCATGCAGATTAAATGTAGCTGGAGGCCTATATTGTTCTGAACGGCAACAGAGGGATCGAATATGTTCGGCTCCAGCTGCTTATAGATAATTTAAGCCAGGCTCCGCATCCATTTTTAGAACAGTCCTGTGGTTCTGAATGACTTTCACAGAGGCTGCATCAAAAGAGAGAGCTGAATGCAGCATTTGTAGAATGAGATAACAACAGTAATTATAAGTAAAAACAGAAAAAGTTGGTTTTACTTAAAGCATACACACACAAGCACGCGCGCGCACACACACACACACACAGAACATATACTCACTACTTGTGGCCTTCACAGCTTTTGCACATACACACTTATCTCTCTTTTTTGTACTACTCTACTTGTACTGAAGGATGTCAGTAGTCCTTTAACCCCTTCCCACAAAAAGAAAACAAGATGATTAACTTGACAGTTTACTGCATAGAGCAGGGATCTGCAACCCGCAGCTCTGGAGCTGCATGTGGCTCTTTCATCCCTCTGCTGCAGCTCCCTATCGCTCAAAACATGCATCACAACTGCCAATGTGCGACACCCGCTGGCATGCGATTTATTGAGCGTTTCGACCCATCTTTTGGGGGGGAGTTCAAAATGATTTTGTTGCATACAGAAATAAACATTTGTTTTCTCTGTAGCAGGTCATTGATTACATAAATGCAACACATTGTAGTTTTTTTTATACATAGCATAAAGGTAAAAAATGATATATGCATTGTTATCTTCATTTTAGATGTCAAAAGGTTTTTGTGGCTCCCGGTGTTTTCTTTTCTGTGAGAAACAGGTCCTTTAAGTGTTTAAGGTTGCCGACCCCTGGCATAGAGGGTAGTTCTCAACTTGCAAACATTCATTTAGTGACCGTTTGATCATTTTTCACATGACGGTTGCAACATCCCTTTGACTACGTGGTAAAAATTCGGGCACTTGGCAACTGGCATGTACTTATGCCAGTTGCGGTGTCATGGATTGTCATGTGATCATCATTTGTAATCTTCCCAGCCGGCTTCCAACAAACAAAGTCAATGGGGAAAGCCAGATTCACTTAATGACCGCATGATTTAAAAAAAAACTCAAAGAAGTAGTGCAAGATCGGAAGATGTGGAGTGACCTGGTCTCTAAATTTGCAAAAATTGGACACAACTGAATGGATAACATTATCTTATCATAGGGTGATGACTATTTCCACCCATGTTTCAAAACCACAAGAATGTAATAATTCTACTTTATTATACATCCCCCTTAAAGTATAAGGACTCATATGCTGATTTTCCAACTTGAAGGTCACGAACTCTTACTTTGCTGGCTCTTTCAGATCAACATTTTGCTGGGGAAAATATGTCTAGGAGAACATTTGAATAATGAAGCACTCCACATAGTTACTATAGATGCCCCAATGAATTTTTCCCTGCTCTATTTGTATAAGATCTTCCCCAAGATTTTACCTAGTATAGGGATTGGTCAGACAGAAATGTAACTGGTTTATAAATTATTTACAAATACTGAAATGTCTTTGAATATTAGTAGCTCGGGTTGGTAGTTATGTTGTTGGTTTGAGCTCAATTTGGTTGCAAATGTTTCGTCCCCATTCGAGGAGACATCATCAGTGCGCTTTGAATTGTGCTCATCTGTCAGAACGCTGGCCTTTAACTACCTTGCTGAGTCCTGGTTGATTTCGGGTTATGTGATTGGCTGACTATAGTTGCTGAGTCATAGTCCTTGATTTTAAGTTATAACTCAATAGATCACAAGAAATCGGACCACATCACACGCAGCCAATCAAATCAACCCGAAACCAGACCATGGCATCATCAGAAGACATCTGAACAACAACCCCAGCACTAATTTATACCACACAGACGTACTTAAAACCAAAGACTATGACTCAGCAACTACAGCAGTGGTGGGTTGCTGCCGATTTGGACTGGTTCGCCCGTACCGGTGGAATTTGCCCCTGCTCGCCGAACCGGCAGCGATGGCCAGCTGGCCACGCCCCTGAAACAATCCTCCGCTGCTTCCTGAAAGCAGCTTGGAAAGAACCCTCTGTGCATGCGCAGAGGGTCATTTGCATGACGTGATGTGGGCGTGTGCATGAGCAAAGCTAGCGTGCGCGTGCAAAACACGCACTTCCGACGTGATGTGAACCAGTAGGGAAGGTAAGTAGAACCCACCCCTGAACTACAGCCAGCCAATCACAAAACCCAAAATCAGACCAGGACTCACAAAGGTATTTAAAGTGCTCCCTCAGACAAGCACAATCCAAAGCGCACTGAAGATAACTTCTTGAATGGGGATGAAACATTTGCAACCAATTTGCCAAGTTCGGAGCTCAAATAAACAACATATTTATAAATAAATTAAGGAAGCAGGAATTAAAAATTCTCTGACCATCTAGATCAGGGGTGTCAAACTTGACTTTATTGAGGGCCGTATCATGGTTGTGTTTCACCTTGGGGGGCCAGGGTGGGCATGGCCACCTTAATGTCACTCGTCTAGACTCCATTTTCTGCCACGACGGCCTCCTGCAGCTCTCTGCCAGCAAAAATGGAGCTTGGGGATGCTGTATAGCTCGTCAGGATGGGTGTAATTACAAGGCGACTCTCACGGAGGAAGATAAGTGCAATGCTTAAATCTCTGAACTTAACTGCAACACGTTAATGATACATGACAGAACTGAGGTAACTTCTGTTTTACAGCCCACTTTTATAGCCGGCTGTCAAACGGCTCAACCAATCACCAACTCTTATTGTTCCCGCTCCTAGAGCGGCCCCTAGTGGCCTTCCGGCACACTACAGGGGAGGCCACGTGCAGCCCTCCCAAGCTCCGTTTTTGTTGGAAGAGGCCCGTCCTTCGTTGTTTCCGGGGCAGCCCCATGGGCCAGATCTAAGCCTTGAGTTTGACACCTCTGATCTAGGTCTTAACTAAACTATGATTGGCACCATCCTTTACCACTCACTAATTTAGTACTGTAGTTCAATAATATTCGAAGGTTCTCTATGTTATATTAATTACATCGGTATTAATAAAGGAATCTAGTCTCAGCCTTAGCTATAGAAATCACTGATGACTTTGGACAGTCCTCCTTTCTGCACCCAACCTCTTCTGCAGGGTGGTTTGTGGAAAAATGGAAGCAAGTGCATTACATTTGCTGCCTTGAAGCCGCTGGAGGAAAAGGCAGGCTATAAATCTTACAAGTAAATAAACCTACCATGTTTTTCGGAGTATAAGATGCACCGGAGCATAAGACGCACCGGAGTATAAGACGCACGAAGAGCCGAGATGGCGCAGCGGTTAAATGCAGCATTGCAGGCTACTGCTAGTTCAGCAGTTCAGCTGTTCAAATCTCACCGGCTCAAGGTTATAAAGAGCGCTTATAAATAAAAGGTTGACTCAGCCTTCCATCCTTCTGAGGTCGGTAAAATGAGGACCCAGATTGTTGGGGGCAATATGCTGAACTCTGTAAACCGCTTAGAGAGGGCTGTAAAGCACTATGAAGTGGTATATAAGTCTTATTGCTATTGCTATTGCACCTTAGTTTTGGGGGAGGAAAATAGTGGAAAAAATCTACCTACCAGGTATTCATCTGGCTAGTGTCCTTAGTCTGGTCAGCTTCAGCACATTATTTTATCCCCTGGTTAGGGCTGAAAAAACCCTGAGGGAGTAGCAATGAAAACAAGCCTGCAAAGACTTAGGGCTGGGAAAAAACTTCTTCGGAGGGAGTAGCAATGAAAAAATCCTGCAATCCAGGAAGATCGTTAGCACCTCGTTAGGGCTGAAAAAACCTTTTTCCGGAGGGAGTAGCAATGAAAAAATCCTGCAAGCCGGGAAGATCATTAGCACCTCATTAGGGCTGGGATAAAAAGCTTCAAAAAAAAAAAAAGCTACATTCGGAGTATAAGACGCACCCAAATTTTCAGCCTCTTTTAGGGAGGAAAAGGTGTGTCTTATACTCTGAAAAATATGGTAAGTAGATTCATCTGATTACTGTCATTAAGGCACGGTGTGACAATCAGGGAACTTGGGTGTGACTGGACTCAAGAAGATGTATGACAATGGTGCCTTCTCAAGGAAGGCCTGCACAGGTTTTTCTCAGACTCTGCTCCCTTTACGCAAGTGGAAGATTTGTAATGAATGTCACTCGCAAGAGAAAATCAGCTGGAGTCAAGTCTATCTCGAGCTGGTTACATTGCATGCCAGTGTCACTGTTCTTTGCAAAACTTGAAGCCGATCTGAAGAGAGGAGAGGAGAGCCTAAAGCACACTTGAGAATTCACAAGATCACCGTGTCAAATTTCATTTGCTGAATGCTCTCCAGATTGTTGACTTAACATTCAATCCCTTCTTTTCCATTGGAAAAGAGGCAGCACCGAAGGCTTTAGACCGCTAAGCCTGACAGCTTCTTAGAGTGATAGTTAAGGACATTACGTAAGGCTTCTGAGAAACTTTTAGATACCTCAGCACTGCAAAATTAAGGCAGGGCAAAATTAGGAAAGTTGAGCTACAGTGAGGCAAATTGATCATTGATATATATATAATTGATCAGCTATAATGAGGCAAAGATAGGCACTATTGTATGTAATTTTTTTTGTTTAACAGGACATGTCAGTTGTCCAGATCTACGGTAAAGCAAGATTTTGGATCTGACCTAAGACTAACATAGCATTTGGCATATACAGATAGTCCTCAACTTGCAACAGTCTGTTTAGGGACTGTTCAAAGTTATAATGGCACTGAAAATAGTGACTTATGACCGTTTTTCACACTTATGACCATTGCAGCATCCCCATGGTCATGTGATCAAAATTCAGACGCTTGGCCACTGATTCATAATTATGATGGTTGCAGTGTCCCGGGGTCATGTAATCCCATTTTTTGAACTTCTGACAAGCAAAGTCAACGGGGAAGCCAAATTCACTTAACTTAAATGCAGTCACTAACTTAAATGCAGTGATTCACTTAACAACTGTGGCAAGAAAGGTCATAAAATGGGGCAAAATTCACTTAACAAATGTTTTGCTTAGCAACAGAAATTTTGGGCTCAATTGTGGTTGTAAGTTGAGGACTATCTATACTTTTGGACAGGAGATTAATCAACTGTTTTGGGAAGAAGTGGAATTAATGAATAAGTTACCTTAGAATCTCTATTATCTGCATTTCAATATTTTGAAGGGGTCAGTACACTGTTGGTTTCTTCTATGTAGGATCAGCTAAAGTGATCAAAGAAGTAAAAATGCTCAACAATTATATAATGTAACCATAATAACTTAATAACAGATTGTATGGAATTTAACAGCAAGTAATAATATATTCACTACGTCCTAAAGATATGTAGACATTTTGATATAAAGCACTTGTGAGAAATAACACATTTTGGAAGGTATTATTGTAGATCTTTTTTTAAAAAAATATTTATGAAAAGTAGGCTTCATGTAAACATTTCTTGTCTGCCTTTAGTCTTGTGCACTTAGCACTACTTTATTTATGAAGAGAATTATTTAAGCCTTGAAGATTTGATTTTAATATTATTAACTCTCTGCATCAAAATGAATGAACCGTGAATATTAAAAATACTTAATTTTACCTGGATTATGCTCATAGATTTATTTTCATCATTCTCTCCTAAAGATCAAGTACCTGTAACATAAATTTAAATCTGAAATGACTTTAACAGATTAAATCCTTCCTAATGTTCACAATCTTAATCTTAACTATGGGAATTTAGCCTACTATAGACCAGACATCTCATAGCTAAAATAAGCTCACCCTAATCACAACCCCTCACGAACATATCTAAGCATGCTGTACTGGAAATATTCATATTATTTGGAGCATTTAGTACATTCATGTTTATAGTCAAGAAGCTCATGAAGTATAAATGTTAAAGGTCAGATTATGAGCAATACAGATTAAAGACATCAGATTATGATAGACAGAAAAGGAGAAAAGTGGGAGAGGCTATGATGCATAGTAAGAAATCCCTCAGGAAACAGACTACCTTGCTATATACAGGTAGTCCTCATTTAGTGACCACCAATGGGACCAGCAAGTAATTTAGCAAAGCAGTCACTAAGTGAAAATCATGTCATGCTATGCTTGTGACTTTTATTTCAACTTTCCTTTGCTTTACTGTATCAGAAGGATATGACCCCAAATAGCTAGGTCAGTGATGGCGAACCTTTTTTTCCTCGGGTGCCAAAATAGTGCGTGCGTGCGCTATCGCGCACATGTGCGTGCCCACACCCATAATTTAAAGCCCCCCACTCGCCCCACCCCCCTGCGCATGCGTGCATGACACCCCCCCACTCCCCCATTTCCCGACTTCCAGTGGGCCCGGTAGGCCCATTTTATGCCCTCCCCAGGCTCCAGAGGCTTTCTTGGAGCTTGGAGTGGGCGAAAACGCTCTCTCCTGCCACCCCGGAGGCCCTCCGGAGGCCAAAATCACCCTCCCAGAGCCTCCGCACGAGTAAAAAATCAGCTGGCGGGCACACACATGCGTGCTGGAGCTAAACTAGGGCAACGGCTCGCGTGCCGGCAGATATGGCTCCGCGTGCCACCTGTGGCACCCGTGCCATAGGTTCGCCATCACTGAGCTAGGTGAACCCCAATGGTGGGAAAGATTTCTGGGCTTTATATTGGAGCTGGATAAAAGGGAAAATTTTATAGTCCCTTTCCTCCACTCCAGGGGTGGGTTCTTACCGGTGCGGTCCAGTGCACAGCTCCGGTAGGGACCCGCCGATTACGCAATTGGCATGTGACTGCTCCGGTACTGTCTTCACCGGACAGTTGCGCGCGTCGCCATCTTTTTAAAAGAATTTTTCAGCTTTTTTGCTTCTGCGCATGCGCACGTCCCCTCATAAGATTTCGGCAAGATTTTGCTTCCATGCATGTGCAGAAGCAAAATCTCACTGAAATCGTGTGAGAGGGCACACACGTGTAGCGCACGTGCACACAAAACATGGAGATGCGTGTGCAGCACACCGGTATCGGTAAGCAAGCAACCCGCCCCTGCTCCACTCCAGACACTGTGCTGGGATAATTGACAAGAAGAGAATTCATGTGTTTATATTCCTTGGAGAGGAAGGGATTACAAGAGAGTAAGCAGGCACACAACAGGCAATACACCTGAAAAGGAGTACACTAGTATTGGCTGTTTGCTAGTCTGCTGCAGGCTGTAAGCCAGGAGTTGCTTAGGAGCAAACAAAAGCCTGTACTGTGACACTCATTAGGGTCTTGTCAATGTCAGGCAGCAGTGCCAGCTGGCCAGAGAGTTCTAATCAACTAATTAAGGTCACGGAGCTGAGCTTATTAACTTGCAGTTAGCGCTTTTTAGGGATGAGCTGCACTGGGAAGAAAAGCAGCCCAGGAAGAGATAACTTGTTTAGGCAATCTCTCTGCTTAATTAGGTATTCAGAGGAGGGGGAGGAAAAAATGGGTCTGGCACAGGACACCATGGACTAAATGACTGTAATAGAGAACATGTGATTGACAGATGTTCTGCGAAAGTCGGAAATGTGGGCATTGGTTATAAAGTTACTTTTTAAATATCAGTTATTAACTGTTGCCTTAGGCAGTCTTTAAATGAAATCTACCTGTATCTGCAACCTGTAGAACAGGCATGTCCAATCAACATGCCTGTACTACAACCCACAAGCTGCATGCAGGCCTGGACAACTAGTAATGAGGTCCCACAAGATCAATAAAAGCATAAAAAACAAAGTTCATTATTTATGCACATTAACTCTATTATATATTTTAAATGAGGCCCAAAACAATTCCTCTTCGTTCAATATGGCCCAGGTAAGGGAACAGTGGAACAGAATACAACACTTTATTGTCACTTTAAATGTACACTAATCAGCATATATTAAAATGAAAATTCGTTACATTCAGCTCTCAAAAGTTAACCATTCGTCTTCATTCGAGAAAAGAATATGTACAGTTGGGAAATTTGGATAGGAAAAAAACTCTTTTGTGTCTGTACCATTTTCACTAAGTGGTTAATTGCAATGCCCAGGGATAGTTAAAGATTAGCATTATAGTAAAATAGCTCTATACTTTTCAGCTGCACAGGGGAAATAATTATAACATTACAGAATATGGTCCTACAGTCCTTTGATACTAATATTCAAAAAGCTTATTGCCATAGCCACCTTTAAGTACTTGGTTTAGTGAGAGGAAAGCTTCCTTCCCCCTCCCTTTATATATAGGGGAATAATCCCCCCACCAGTATTTTACTGTTTTAGACACTCTTGCTCCTTGGAGTTCTAAAACATTTGTCGCAAAAAAAGGTTCTATTATAGACTCACTCAAATATTTAGAATAAATGAATTTATCTTCAGTTACCATAAACTTGGTTGAAAGCAGAGAATGCCACAAACTAAAGATGCTGAAACCGATTTACTTCAAGGAATTTTTTTTTGAACGGATCACATGTTTACAGAAAAATGCAACACTGGGAGCAACTTGTCTCTATCCTTAAGGTGTTAATAAAGGTCAGCAGAAGGTCATGCTTTCAGGAGGAACATTTGTTTCTGATTCGGTACATCCTTTTGGAATGGAAAAAAATGGCTCTACACCAAAAAGAGAGCAAATTGAAGTACGAGGGTGAGTCAAAACGTAATGCCATTTTCTTTAGGACAGGTATAATTACCAACACAGGAACATGTAGCATACATCAAAATGAAGCTGGTCCTCCGTGGATCACATCCCTACTTCTCAACATAGTCACCGTTTCTCTCAATAGCAATGTTCCACCTTCGAATGAGAGCATGTATCCCTGCCTCGTAAAATTTTGTTGACTGTTCTTTGAGCCACTTCTTCACTGCAGTTTTCACTTCCTCATCACTGGAATAATGTTTGACTCTCAAACCCTCTTTCATGGGGCCGAAGAGATGATAGTCTGAAGCCCCATGAAAGAGGGTTTGAGAGGCAAACATTATTCCAGTGATGAGGAAGTGAAAACTGCAGTGAAGAAGTGGCTCAAAGAACAGTCAACAGAATTTTACGAGGCAGGGATACATGCTCTCATTCGAAGGTGGAACATTGCTATTGAGAGAAACGGTGACTATGTTGAGAAGTAGGGATGTGATCCATGGAGGACCAGCTTCATTTTGATGTATGCTACATGTTCCTGTGTTGGTAATTATACCTGTCCTAAAGAAAATGGCATTACTTTTTGACTCACCCTCGTACATACATAAATATAACAGCAGGGATTAAGTTTGACTGGAGTCAAACCTGTGTGGGACTGTTGTGAAAATCCTCCTCAGGTGGTACCCTGAGATGGTTTTGTCCCCTGTAACTGGAGTTCTTCCATTTATTAGTGCAACATTCAAATTATTTTCATTGACTTCCGGGTGACTTTTCAGTGAGAACAACGCCAAAATAAATAGCTTGAGATTGTAGTTTAATAGCATTTACACTGAAGCCCTTTATTAAAGTACTGGTCTCCCTGAAGTCAATATGACAAATTGGTTTAATATAGTAAGCCCTTTCTATGACCCACACTCTACTTTGGACTGAAACTCCACTCTACAGTTGTGCCTGTAAACAATGTGATGCCCTGTATTCTTTGGAAAGATGGCTAGCTTGTTAAAGGCAGTGCTTTTCTTTGAAATAGCTCCCAAAAGTTAGGCAGTTTTATTCCTGTGAGCTATTTTAGACTAAAAACCACAATGTGTTCTATCCTTTCCAGGCTGCCTAAATTTATCAAAGAGCAGATTTGGACATTGTCATTTGAGGAGTTGCTTGGGTTATTAGCATTTTAAGTAATAATGGGATAGATACAGGTAGTCCTCGACTTACGACCACAATTGAGCCCAAACTTTCTGTTGCTAAGTGAAAAGATTTATTAAGTGAGTTTTGCCCCACTTTATGACATGCCTTGCCAAAGTTGTTAAGTGAATCATTATAGTTGTTAAGTTAGTGACACCGTTGTTACGTGAATCCAGCTTCCTCATTGACTTTGCTTGTCAGAACGTTGCAAAAGGCGATTACATGACCAATGTTCCCTCTAACATTGAAAATCACTGTGCAGTTGGAAACTGCTGTGCGGCATTTCAGCCTTTGATCTCGCTCTCCTCTCCCTAGCAGCGGAGCCCGCCTGGGGAGGCAAGAGTTAAAGCCTCCACCTCTCTTCGTTGAAGTCTCCTTTCTCCCACCCCCCACCCACCCCGATCGGCTGGTGATCAATGTCCCTCTGACATAAGAAAACACTGGGCGGCAGTTGGAAACAGCTGCGCGGCGTTTTCTTATCATGTGCACGGCTGCGCAGCCGCGCAGCTTACGGGGAACATTGCACATGACCCCAGGATACTGCAACTGTCATAAATATGAGTCAGTTGTCAAGCATCTAAATTTTGACCACATGACTACGAGGATGCTGCAACGGTTGTAAGTGTGAAAAACAGTCATAAGTCACTTTTTTCAGTGTTGTTGTAACAGTCACTAAATGAACTGTTATAAGTCAAGGACTACCTGTATTTAGTTTAGACCAGGGGTGTCAAACTCGCGGCCGGTGGGCCGGATGCGTCACGTGCTGGCCACGCCCACCCCTGGTTAGGGGGGAAAGTCATGATATGTCACATGACAACAACATGATGCGCAAGTTTGACACCCTTGGTTTAGAGGATCATCATGCTGAAATGTAACCTACATACTTGTGAATATTCCTGTAATACAGCCAGTGCAATCTATAGTTGGATCCCCTGGAATATCCTGAAGGGTTATTTTACATGTGTGTGTGTGTGTGTGTGTGTGTGTGTGTGTGTGTGTGTGTGTGTGTGTGTGTGTGTGTGTGTGTAGACATGCACACACACACATACAATTATATACGTATGTGTTTTTCTTCCAAAAGTGAGCATGTTCATTTCTTTTCAATATGCAACATACTAATCAATAAAGATAAATATGGCTCAATTCAATGAATGTTTACTCTAGAGAAGGGTTGGACCCAGACCTTTTAATCCAATTACCAAGTCTGCTATGCTGACTTTTAACATATTCTAACTCTAATTTATACATTCATATGATTCTAATAGTCACAGACTCACATCATGACAAAAGATGGCACCAGAGGGACACAAATGTTGTTGGGGAAAGGAAAGGAAAGTAGGCTGTCTTTCCGACTATGTCAACATTTGTTTTTCATGGAATAAAACCATCAGATATGATATTATCTTAACCCTTAATCAACCCATATGCTCAGGACAGCTCAAACAGCAGAACAGAATGCCCAAGAAACACTTTGGAAAACTGTTGTTGTTCAAGTGTACTTTTTTCTTTTATCATTGCTCGGTTTCTCTTCACTCTTGTCTTGGCTGAAGATTTCTATTTCCTTTGAGAGAACACATGAATTGAATATTGTGAGGTATTAGCCCATCTGCCAGAAAATGGTTTAAAGTCCTGCATGGTATTAAATGCACATGCACACATGAGCATGTCGCCTCTTCAGATATAAACACTATTGAGATAAATATGATACAGTGAAGAGAGAGAGAGAGAGAGAGAGAGAGAGAGAGAGAGAGAGAGAGAGAGAGAGAGAGAGAGAGAGAGAGAGAGAGAGAGAGAGAGAGAGAGAGAGAGAGAGAGAGAGAGAGAGATGATTGGAGAGCCAATGTAATTGCCTTGAGTTTCTTAGAAGAATGGGACACATATGTGAACAATAAAATGTAAGAGATCTTGTTAAAAGTTGATGATTATATGAGTGCTCATTGTACATATTACTAGTTCCATTATAAGTTGTAAAGCAACTTCGCAAACAAAACTGGAGTTTCCATAAAAAGACATATACAACCTTTTATTTTTATCCTGTCTCAAAAGTTCTATATTATTCAGCTTATTTTGCAAGTTCCTAAGATAAAGACAGAGGACCTTGATTGCTCATCTACAATAGTGCCCTAAATAAAATTACCTATGGTGGCATTTTATGGTTTATTGATACATATCTTTATTGTCTACACTAAATACAACTCCATGCATGAACCATTATACTATCAGTCTTCACTTGCCAATAACCTTCTGCTGTGCGTAGTTTACTGACTTCTAAAGATTTCAGATTGCAAATTTCTGAGGTTCCATCTAAACATGCCAGTGATTCAATCTGGGATTTCCGCCCTATAAATTACATGTTTTATGAGCAATAACCTTCCTCCTAGAAAATTGAATCTGACATTTTGCCATGTAGAGAATCTGGAATTTGCTCTATTGCAAATCACCTGGCTGGGGCCAGCTAGCAGATAGTAATCACCTTCTCATAGTATGCTACATTTACACATAACTAGCTAGAATTGGTTTCTTATCTCGAGTTGTTATAAACAAGTAGCATGCTAATTGGTGCAGCTCATTTGCTTCTGGTTTACTCCTTTCTTTGCAAAAGCTAAAATAATCTAGAAATTAATAGCAATAGCAATAGCACTTAGACTTATATACTGCTTCATAGTGCTTTACAGCCCTCTCTAAGTGGTTTACAGAGTCAGCATATTGCCCCCAACAATCTGGGTCCTCATTTTGCCCACCTCGGAAGGATGGAAGGCTGAGTCAACCCTGAGCCGGTGAGATTTGAACAGCTGAACTGCTGAACTGTAGTGCTGCATTTTAACCACTGCGCCACCTCGGCTCATCAAGTACAATGGTTCAGATTTAAATATGTGGTTCAGATGTTGTAAAAAAAATGCATTTAACAAAATGCATTATCCCACCCCCAACCTGAGTCACATGGCAGTTGTGTGATCCCTGGAAAAAAGTTGTAGATGGGAGCCATTTTTGCACGCACCGTTTGACCTTTGAATCTTACTAGAAATGAACAGTGTGAAATCTAAACCCTTATCCTTAAAGATTGGTCCCAAATATATTTGGATTCATAAACAACAAGAAATGGGGTTATATTAGCTTGTCTGGGAGCAGTGAACCAAGAAAAAGACATCACATCAACTCCCCCCCCCCATTTCTGGTTTGTTTTATTCATACATACACAGACTCAGCTGTTTGTACCAGGAAAATAAACCAACAATCTTAAATTGTTATGCAGGGAGAAGGCAAAGCCTTTGCAGAATTATGTGTAGCAATGCTATATTTCTCTCAGTAAAAAGCTCCCCCATTAGTCTGGTTGTTATGTATATTAGGCATTGATCCCCTTTAATTTTACTTTATGGATTAGAAGTACTGTGAGTCTGTGACTGTTTGTCATGTCTAGTTGGTTCTAAAATAGTAGCGCTTTAGAGTATGTAAGAATAAATAGCTGTTGATTGATTGAAACAGAAACGCTTAATGAAACACAAACAAATTTATAGCTAGTGGGAAAATATAAATGAGTCCTAAGGAAGATAGTGTGGTATAACCATTGATTAATAAAGTTTTATTGGGACTTCCATTCATACATGACTCACAGACATGACATACATGAAGTGAAAATGACTCTGCAAAAGTGGATAAGAGCAAACACCAAGGAACCAATGAGTAGACAGGCTCCTTGGGACCTCTCTTGATAAGTAGAGAATGGGAGATCACCCACATACAAAAACCTAAGAAAGTGACTTCCCACCCTCATCATGACTAGTATAAACAATTTTACTATCTCTTCAGCTCTTCTTAATTAGCAAAACTCTTCACCCTATAACTCAACTTTTAACTATACATAAGTCAATAAGCAACATCTTTTTCAATGCAGGTGTCAACAGAAAGTCCAAACAGAGTCCTAATCATATTCATTAACAAATGCAATATTAACCATTACATATCTTAACTCTTAAATATAAGCAAATCTGTGTTTCACTGGATCTAGAAAGTAAAGTGGCTGAGGCTTTAAAATTTAAAAGGGAAATACAAATGATGAACCAAGACAGTGACCTGGGTAACTTTTTCCTCTTGAATTTACAAAAGAAGCTTATTAAAGCCTCAAATAACTGGTGGCAATGGGACAAAGAAGAAATGAAAACAACATTTGAACATACTAAACACTAAGAATATTAGAAGTAAAAGAATGAGTATAACATTGGTTCATTTGATTAAAGTTAAAACAAGTTATGTTGTTATTTCTGGCAACTCTCTATTGACTTTCTGCTGACACTAAGACTAATAACTTATGGTTTTGTTTATAGATAAGAGATGGGATATGGGATGAAGAGATAAATGTTGATAACCTTAGAGGGAATGAATTTTGTTTATACTGTGATGAACGTTGGAAGTCTCTTTTCTTTTTATTATATTTTTCCCTTTCCTTTCCTTTTCCTTTTTACTCCTTTCTATTCTATTCTCTTTTCTTTCTTTAAGTTTAATTTATATTACATTTTACTATTATAAAAAAATACTAATTAAAAACAGTATTGTGTTCCTGCAGGTTTACATTAAACTTTTATTTTAAAAAGAGAAAATTTACACTGAACTTTATATTTAAAAATCCCTGGATACTGGTTATAATATACTGGAGATTAGTTTTCTTCTCCCATTCCACTTGATTTAAAACATTTTTTTCATGGTCTGTTCTGCTGTGTTGGTGTTCCTAATTTGTTTCTATCATAATGTTGCTTCACTGTGTGATTAGATTGTTTTCATGGCACACAGTTTATGCTTTTAAAGTACTTTTGGTAGTTAAAGGAACCTTTACTCTTCAGAAAACTGATAGATGTCTGTTCTACACCTTTAAATTATATCAATAGATAGGAGAAATCTATCAAGTAAGATGTGTCTTTGTAGTACAGACCTTAGAATGGACAGATTTAGTTTACATCTCTCCCCTTGGTTATGAATGTTAGATGCTCTTTTTAATTTTTGTAGCTTTTAAATTGTTGTGTCTTTTTATATTGGAAAATGGATTGACATGTTGTGAGCCGCCCAGAGTCCCCTGGGAGTTGGGCGGCATATAAATCAATTTAAATAAATAAATAAATAAATAAATAAATAAATAAATAAATAAATAAATAAATAAATAAATAAATAAATAAATAAATAAATAAATAAATAATAAACAAACAAACAAACAAATAAATCTCCATTCACCAAATATATTTACCAGGTGGCTTTAAACTGGCCACTGTCCTTCAATTAACCTAATCATAGACATTTATTTTCTCGCTGAGTTTTAGATGTCCTATTTTTCTTTAGCATAAACATGTCCATATTGTTAATGCTAATTCTGTTTGTGTTATAGGAATCATTCTGCAAACGCTTTATTTTGGTGAACATTTTTGTAGTCAAGGTAATATTTTCTATTTTGGGGGACCCAACTGGGAAATTTACTAAATGATATCCAGGAAGTTTTAAAGAGCTCCCCTTCTTCCTCCCCCTCCCCCCTCCTCCTTTTCCTTCAAAAAGGAAAAGTAATGGTGGAGTAGCTATATTGTTTGTCCTGCAACTTTTTCTTAAGCTTAAAGTTCATCCACATCCAACTGAGATTGATTTCTATTCTGTCTAAAAAGATTAAAATAAATGTATGAAATGGAATGGACTTTTCAAAGCTTGTGAACTTTTACCTCAGAAGGAGGATTACAGTAGAAATTCTGGAGCTTCAGATTTTCAGGACGATTTATTTCAGTTTGGCCAATTCTGGGCCTGGTATATCCAGTGGCTTATTCGGTATTGAATGTTATTCCCCTACATACATATCTTTCTATTTGATTCTGAATATGAGGGGAAAAAGAGAATATCTCCACAGAACAATATCCCAGGACAATGTAAATGGAGAAGGGACTATTGGTTTCTCTGAGCTTCCTGTAATTTCAGCAAATATCTGCTCAACTGATGTTTATTTCTTGGTTTGTTTTTTCATCTGCCTGATTGTATATGGAAGACAGAGAATAAGCTGTACAGGGAAGAAGTCAAGGCTTCCTACTGTATAAATTAAACTATGATCTTTACCTTTGATGGTTATTTTTCTTTTTATTTTGTCAAGTCCCATTATTCTGCTTCATTTTCATACAGGAGACACACTGCAGCTTATTTTGTTTGGACGTAAACAATGTCTCGGAGAATAAATTACAGATTTATGCAACTTGCCCATTCAGTTTGTTGTCAGAATATTACTCTGCTGAGAGGCAGGGAGAATGATATTATAAGACTATTAATGCTTCTGTATTTTGCCTGGCATATTGGTAGACAGAATTTAGGGGGATATATACGATGTGAATAAAAGAGAAAGTTGCATTCCACCCCCACCCCCCCAATCATCTAAACCCGTCGGCAAACGGATCAAGACACAACAATATCCCATGTGTCACAAATTACATAATGAGGTATGTGATGCCATTTGCTCCCTTTCCTGTCGCGTTATCTGAATCACTTTCTCCTCTCAGAAATGTTGATAAGGCAGCTTAATAGAGAATCTACCGGCTCATGCATGCAAATGAATTCATCATCTAGCAAGGTATCTTCCTGAATAAGCTGTGGCTTATTAGAGAGTAATGTGAAGAGATTCAGTATATTGAAATAAACGTGTACAGGTTTGTCTTTTGTGCAGTTGAGGATAAGACACCAGGCTAGAAACCAGGAGACTGTGAGTTCTAATCCTGCTTTAAGCATGAAAGCCAGCTGGCTGATTCCCCTCTCTCAGCCAACCTTACAGGGTTGTTGCTGTGGGAAAAATAGGAGGAGGGAGGAGCATAAGGTATGTTTTCTGCTTGAGTTATTTCTAAAATTAATAAAGGTGGGAGAAAATAAATTTTAAAAATAAAATTAAATCAAGTATCGAGGAACAAGTATGGTCTGTACTAATAGTCTCAGAACACAAAGGAAGAGATATTAGCCAAGCACCTCTGGCTTTCTTAAGAAATGGATTGACTTAGTATTATGCAAATCCAAGTCCAACTCCTCCATCTTTCTTATGACCAAAAATCATAACAGAACTATGTCCCAATAATGAACTTGATCCAAACTGTCCATGGGATTCTTTCCTCCCTTTAAGGATGGGTAATTCCCCCACCCCATGGTTTCAAGGGAATCCTTCTCTCCACTGAAATCATTCAGCCTGCCACTGTTTTCTGTTATTTTGAATATGCCTGTTAATTATTTCAAGAAATTTGCCTCTGATTCTTCTAGCAAAAGTTAATTTATTGCTTTGGTGTAGTCTGTCTGTCTGTCTGTGTGTCTGTCTGTCTGTCTGTCTGTCTGTCTGTCTGTCTCTCTCTCTCTCTCTCTCTCTCTCTCCTCCTTCTCCTTCTCCTTCTCCTTCTCCTCCTCCTCCTCCTCCTCCTCCTTCTTCATCATCATCATCATCATCATCATCATCATCATCATCATCATCATCATCTAGTTATTTAATTTATCATCTAGCTATTTAACCTATCTATCTATTTAATCTACCATCTATCTATCCATTTATTCAAGATATAGGGATCATAAATCTCACCCACTCTGTATTCAATCACCCCACAGCATTTTGTGAGAGATTGATGTTTGAGGAGTTGTGATCTTATCAGTTAAATGCCTTGTTCCATCCAAGTGTAATTGTTTGGGCATCTGACCACCTAAAGCTAAAAGAAAAGTTCTGTTTTTATTTTTAATACAATCAATTTAAAAAAAACGTAAGATGGATGCTCCTGTTTTCATCTTAAAAGAATTCGGGGCTCCTGTTCTCTGGCCATATTCTTTAAAGCTTCTTGAGCCAAAAAATGGTTGCTATAGTATTGTGATTCATTGCACAGTCAGCCAGATGTTCAGATTTGATTTGACACTTTTGTCCACCTCACGAGTCCTTCACAAGGACCTGGGATAGGCAAATGTGGATGTATGATGGTGATAATAATAATAATTATTAGTAGTATTGCCATTATTATTTTGCCCAGCATTTCTTTTCTTTAGGAAGATGGTTAGTGGTAGCGGATCCTATCTGGAAGCTGGATCAAGGTGGGTAGAAAGCTGAGCCTACAGTGATGATCAGGAGATTGAGACTTCTCCACCCACCCACCCAACTGAGCTCCACAATCAGTCTTTTGTGTTTCTTGTTTTTCCTCACCTGCTTGAAATCCTTTGACTGCACACTCTTTCTATAATTCCATTATCTCATGACTGCAATGGCCTGTAAAATGCTTTAGCTCTTCTTAAGAAATGCTAGAAAAGAACCCTCTGCTTTTTGAAGATAGTTGTTTTTATAAATGCGTAGGATTTGTTTTTAAAGTTTTAGGTGAGTAAAAAAGATTCCTCCTCCCCTCCTCCACTTTTCAGAACAGAAAATAAGTGCAGCATAAGCTGACATGGATCCAATCTGGCAATTATCTTTATGATTGTTAATGAGAAATTGATGGACAAATCTGCAAGATTGGGATTCTCCCTCCTTCCAAGGAAACAGCTAAATAAAGGGATCCTTCCCAGGATCACTCTTCTCTTTGGTACCTATGTGTTTTAAATCTACATTTAGTATTGACAAATTTCTGAATCTATCTGAAAGTGATGCTCTCTTTCTAATTTAGGGCAAGTGAAGTTTAATTGTAATAATGGCAGGGCACACAAAGGCAAGTGGCTACCAGCACTGTAGTGATATAATCACTTGTGTGAAGTAGGTTGTGGACAAATCCAACAATTCTACACCTTCTCCCTTTCATATAGCTTCCAATGGCAGATCTGTAGCTTTTCAATGGGACACTCTTTGTAGACATTTCTGTGAATGGAATATTTCCCTAATCCCATTTCAGTGAGCAGCACAGTGCAATTTTCTACATTAATTAAAAAAATGGCATTGTGCACATATACCCAGAGGAAAAAAAATATGTGGCTGAGAATTGTGACTGAGAATTATGTGAAATTCCACTTTCCAATCATTAGTAGTCTTTCACAATTTTATTGATTTGAGCTCAATTGCTCATCTTAAGCCATATCACTGAACTGCAATGTTAAAATGGAGCTTCTCCCTGAACAGCCAGTGTGAATGAGGACACACCATTACTTTGCACTTCAGCCAGCAGGGATGTTTAGAGAAAAATAGTTTCTGTTAATAAGTTATGTACATTCACCCAAAGAACTTTATAAACCACACTTTATTCAAACTGAAAACAAAGATAGCTACATAGGTTATCATGCCCTTAATCTATACAATTAAAAAGCAGTAGGAATATTTTCAGAGGTATTTGAGGCCCTTTCAGGTCTCGGGAGCTAATTTTTTTTATGGCTGCAGTCTGTCCAGCCTGAGCTTAAACACAGAGAACCAGGTTAAATCCTGTTACCATTTCCCTTCCTACTACAGGCAGTCCTTGACTGACAAGCATTCATTCAGTGACTGAAGTTGAAACAGCACAGAAAAAAGTGACTTATAACACACTTTCACACTTACAACCATTGCACCATCCCCATGGTCACAAGATCAAAAGTCGGACTGGTTTGTATTTATGATGGTTGCAGTGTCCTGAGGTCATGTGACCACCTTTTGTGTCCTTCTGACAAGCTAAGTCAACGGGGAAGCCAGATTCACTTAACAATCATGTTATTATTTTATTTATTTTATTTTATTTATTTATTTGTCAAACATGTATAGGATAGTAGTAGTTTGTATAAACATAAGTAAAAAGTACTGATAATAGAGGACAATAGGACAGTAGGACAGGGATGGTAGGCACAGTGGTGCGCTTATGCACGCCCCTTACAGACCTCTTAGAAATGGGGAGAGGTCGACTGTAGACAGTCTAAGGTTAAAGTTTTTGGGTTTTGGGGAAGAAACCACAGAGTCAGGTAGTGCATTCCAGGCATTGATCACTCTGTTGCTGAAGTCGTATTTTCTGCAGTCTAGTTTGGAGCGCTTTACATTTAGTTTGAATCTATTACGTGCTCGTGTATTGTTGTGGTTGAAGCTGAAGTAGTCATTAACAGGAAGGACATTTTGGTATATGATTTTATGAACTACATTTAGATCAGATCGGAGGCGACATAGTTGTAAATTGTCTAATCCCAGTATTTCAAGTCTGGTGGAATAAGGTATTTTGTTGTGAGCGGAGGAGTGAAGGACTCTTCTTGTGAAATATTTCTGGACTCTCTCGATTGTATTTATGTCTGATATGCAGTGTGGGTTCCAGACAGGTGAGCTGTATTCCAGAATTGGTCTAACAAATGTTTTGTATGCTCTGGTTAGCAATGTAATGTTGCCAGAGAAGAAGCTACGCAAGATTAGATTAACAACTCTTAGTGCCTTTTTGGCAATGTTGTTACAGTGGGCTCTAGCACTTAGGTCATTGGATATGAGTACTCCAAGGTCTTTGACAGAGTGAGGGTCATCTACTATTTTCTTAACAATGGCACTGATTCACTTAACAACGGTGGCAAGAGAGGTTGTAAAAGGGGGCAAGGCTCCCTTAACAACTGTCTCACTTAGTATCACTTAGCAACAGAAATTTTGGACTCCATTGTGGTAGTGAGTCAAGGACTACTTATAATTAAATCTGCCAAAGATTTCTTAAACTAAATTATATTCTCCCGAACAGCATGAAGGCTTCATATGAATCTTATTGCAACCTTTGACCCATGTTTATATTTATTTGTATAGTTTCTTACATTTTTGTATCTTTTCCTTACCTTTCCTTTACATATGTTTTTATATTTTGCTTGTGTTCATATAATTCTTTAAATAAAAATATGTAAATGAAAACAAAAGGAATGACATTTAGTGGGGCTATGTTGAAATATTTAATTGTGATGAAAATATCAGGTTTAAAAAAGAGAAGCATCTTGACAGACTAGCAGTTCTGAATTCCATTTCCCTTTAGTGCAGGATAACTGTTTTTGTCCAAGTAGTTTATATCTTTGGTGGCAGGAGTGGGTCACTGAAGATTTTCCAGCTTCTAAGCAATAAATGAAGTCCTCATGTTCCTCTTTGACTGGAGAACCAGGTTGCAACTCTTAAAGTAAAAACAGAACATGAGGTGAAAACCAGGCACATTAATGTCCATGGATCAACTTTGGTGATGGCTTTAAAATATACTGAAATAGAAGCCATATTCTCCCCTCTATTAAATTATTATTCTTATAGACTTTAAGGGGCATTTAACTTATACTGTAGTCAGTTGTGAAGCCCAGATTTTTCGTATAACAGTGCAGGCAGTTACATACAAATACATTTTTTTTTCAAATTCATACCTTTATATTTTATAAAACGTATACAGATTTTATTGCACTGATAACATTATGAAATTATGCAACAAATGAGGAAAATTAAATGCACAATAATTACTGCAAGTAACAAACTTAGGAACAGCCTTGTAATATCTTTGTTTTTTCTTTTGCCTTGATGTAATAATTTTCAAGGGTGCCTATTAATCAGCTTATTCGGCTGTTGAAAGAACAATTAATAAATATTTTGTATTGTTTATTCAGGCGACATTGATTCCATGAATCATAAGCAACTTTGTGGTGGGAACGAATAAAGCCTGTGTCACTAACTCTGTTCCTTACATACTTGCTAGTGACAGCAAAACTCAAGTCCTAAAGGGCAGAAGTTGCATTGTGGTGTCATAATGCCTGTTTACTTACTTTAGCACCATCATGGTTAGGAACAGAAACCTAGGATAGCAATTTACAGCAATATATATTGCTGAATACAGAAGTCCCATATATACAGTATAAAAAACCAAAACAATATAGTGAGTTTAAAAGGACTTATTGCAACCTAATAATAATTTCTTTATTGCATATATAACAGACACACACACACACACACACACACACACACACACACACACACACACACTGTTGTGGATTACTGTAGTAACCCTGGCGTTTTCAAAGCTGGGGAAGAAACAGTTTTTCTGTTTCCTAATTGCAGATGTAAGTTGACACCACTAACATGTAATCATGACTTAATACATTTAATCTAGAAGTCTTGACCTAATGTCAACTTTGATGGCTGGAACATTACATTTAATTTCTTGACTGTCATGCTTTCCTCTTAACTTTTTCACCACTTTTGGTAACCTTGTATATCAAAGAGAATTCTGGAGAACCTGAAAATTTGCATACTTTTTTTTACTATTTTATTTAGCCATGATTAATGTATTAATTGGTGGTGCAGTGGTTAAGAATGCAATATTATAGGCAAACTCTGCCCACAGTTTGGAATTCGATCCTGACTGGCTCAAGGTTGACTCAGCTTTCCATCCTTCTGATGTCGGTAAAATGAGGACCCAGATTGTTAGGAGCAATAGGCTGATGTTTGTAAACTGCTCAGAGCGTGCTGTAAAGCACTATGAAGCAATATATAAGTCCAAGTGCTATTGCTATTATGTATCTTTAGTTCTTTATCCTTAATCAATTTACCAGGATGTCAAACTGACCAACAGCTAGTAATTCTTTTGTTATTTACCCACTGCCTAATAAAATATAACATTTGATTTTATCTCCCAATGAATCTTCCATCATGATAATTTTTTAAAAAAGTTAGACAGCACTTTTCCAGGGTTAGCACACGTTACATATATCCCAAAATACTCTTCACCATAACTTTGGGCATTTCTTTTACAATATGTGTTTTTGTACAATTTGTATTTTCTTAAATTGTAGAAATACTGTTTTTCTTAATTGCCTCATTCAGTGCTTGTGTAATGATACATGATTTTACTTTATGAATGTCTTTTATGCAGACAACTTCTAAAGCTGTTCTAAAGAAAGCATTCTTTTTAGTTGTTATTCTAACTGTGTAATGTCTAAACTTGGTGCTCACCATTGTCATTTAAATTTGCCCATATTTTTACAAGGAAAAAAAGCATACAAATATATTATCTTCTAGCTATATCCTTGTAAGCTATTTGCTGCTTTGTAGCTTATTCCAGAGAATGGATAAGGTCTTTTTTTCTGAGAAAGGCCATAAGGAATCACATTTTTTTCCATAAAAGATCTTACAACCTCCAGATAAGGAAATTTAATAATGTTAAAAATTATTTAATTATATGTTAATAATATTAAGAAACCAACTTTTTATTCACCTTGAACCCTAAAGGTATGTCCATTGTGTCAGAGTATGTCTCTCACAGAGATTACTTTGGTTAACACATTGGACCAGGGCCAAGCCATACAAAGTTTGTTTCATTTAAAGAAAGCAAGAACTCTGCTACTCTGATTTGTAAACCATGATTATGGCTTAACTTGTTTGAATCCAATTCTGATTTCTTAAATAAGCCATAATTAAATCAATTATGATCTACTGTGACTTATAAAACCAACTCTGACTTATTTAGAAAGTCATATCATCATATTCTATCCAGGCTGTGTTGCAGCTGGAATAATGACTTCTTCTGGAGGATTGTCATATATGGAGTGCTATCTACTGCCATTTACCAACTGTCCATTTACCAGAGTTCTGCACTTCAGATCCGGTAGCCTTTGTTTCTGCTGCATTGTTCCAGTAGCAATAGCACCAGTGGTGGGTTGCTACCGGTTCGCACTGGTTCTGCGAACCGGTAGCGATGGTGGTGGGAGGCTCTACCCACCTGCCCGGATGTCATCAAAAACGCTCTGCGCATGTGCAGAAGTATTGCATGCACGCAAAGCAAGGGTGCGCGCCTGCACACTCCCATTCCCAAACCGGTAGCAAAGGTAAGTGGAACCCACTACTGAATAGCACTTAGACTTATATTCTGCTTCACAGTGCTTTACAGCCCTCTCTAAGCAGTTTACAGAATCAGCATATTGTCCCCAACAATCAGGGTCCTCATTTTACCAACCTCAGACAGATGGAAGGCTGAGTCAACCTTGAGCCTGGTAAGATTTGAACTGCCAAATTGCAGGCAGCCCGCAGTCAGCAGAAGTAGCCTGCAATACTGCATTCTAACCAATGTGCCATCACAACTCCTGTAGCTGGTTGTCTGCATGAATATATATATATATATATATATATATATATATATATATATATATATATATATATATATATATATATATATATATATATATATATATATATATATATATATATATATATATATATATATATATATATATATATATATATATATATATATATATATATATATATAGAATAGAATAGAATAGAATAGAATAGAATAGAATAGAATAGAATAGAATAGAATAGAATAGAATAGAATAGAAGATAGAATTCTTTATTGGCCAAGTGTGATTGGACACACAAGGAATTTGTCTTTGGTGCATATGCTCTCAGTGTACATAAAAGAAAAGATACATTTGTCAAGAATGGTTATCATAGGGTTCAAGTAAGCAATCAGGAAACAATCAATATGAAAATAATCGTAAGGATACAAGCAACAAGTTACAGTCATACAGTCATAAGTGGGAGGAGATGGGTGATAGGAACGATGAGAAAAACTAATAGTAATAGTAATGCAGCCTAGTGAATAGTTTTACAGTGGTGAGGGAATTATTTGTTTAGCAGAGTGATGGCGTTCGGGAAAAAACTGTTCTTGTGTCTAGTTGTCTTGGTGTGCAGTGCTCTATAGCGACGTTTTGAGGGTAGGAGTTGAAACAATGTATGTATGTATGTATATATATATATATATATATATATATATATATATATATATATATATATATATATATATATATATATATATATATATATATATATATATATATATATATATATATATATATATATATATATATATATATACACACACACATATATACATACACAGTATGTTCCCCTTGCCCATATAGTCACTCATTGTATTAATTGGCTTTGATTCCATTGTATTGCCCCTGATTTTGTATTTGTATTTGTAATTTGTTTATTTGTCAAGCATATATGATTATAAGCAAAGTATAAACAGTAAAACATGATTGAATATATATGTAATAGTACAAGCATGAATAAGAGTAAAAGAGGTATGAATATATGGGTACATTAGGACAGGAACGGTAGGCACGATTGTGCGCTTATGCACGCCCCTTACCGACCTCTTAGGAATGGGGTGAGGTCGATGGTAGATAATCCGAGGTTGAAGTTTTTGGGGTTAGGAGAAGAAACTACTGAGTCAGGTAAAGTGTTCCAGGCATTGACCACTCTGTTGTTGAAGTCGAATTTTTTGCAATCAAGTTTGGAGCGGTTTACATTAAGTTTGTATCTATTGTGAGCTCGTGTATTATTGCGGTTGAAGCTGAAGTAGTCGTTAACAGGTAGGACATTGTGGCAGATAATTTTGTGAGCTACACTTAGGTCAGATCGAAGGCGGCATAGTTCTAAATTTTGAAGTCCCAAAATTTCAAGTCTGGTTTCCTAAGGTATTCTGTTGTGAACAGAGGAATGTAATACTCTTCTTGTGAAGTATCTCTGGACATTCTCAATTGTGTTAATGTCTGATATGTAGTGTGGGTTCCAGACAGATGAGCTGTAATCAAGGATCGGTCTAGCAAATGTTTTGTATGCTCTGGTTAAGAGTACAATATTACCAGAGAAGAAGCTACGCAAGATTGTGTTAACCACTCTTAATGCCTTCTTAGCTATGTTGTTGCAGTGGGCTCTGGCAGTTAGATTGTTAGAGATGAATACTCCAAGGTCCTTTACTGAGTGAGGATCATCATCAAGGTCATTATCATCAAGTTTGTATTTTGTGCTGCTTTGGGAAGCTTTTTAGAGATTCCGCAACGTAATTAAAAGACAGTTCTTGGTTTTAATCTAATCCTGTCCCATGCCTATACATGAAAGAAAATTCAATTTGCTAGGTTTAATTTATATTCTTAATAAGGAAAGTTTCACAAAAGGTTAATTCTAAGCCAGTAGCATTTGTAGGGAATCGACAGTATCAGTGTGTGTACATTAAAAAGGGTGGTGCTCTGATCAATAGCACCACAGCTATTGATATTATTTTGAGCAATATTTCTTGCATACTTTCATAATCCTTTCATGCAACACAAGAAGATACAATGGGTGGCAGAAGAAATTAAGACATGTTGCTTCCATCCTTCAAAACGTTCAGTATATTTTTTGTTTGAAATATCTCTAACTAAGGGGGAGATATTAAGGCAGCAATTCTATGTTTATTCACCTGGGATTATGCTTCAGAAATGCAATAGAATGCATTTATCAATAAACACTCATAGATGAATCTTTTATTAGTTTTGAAGTTACCTGGTCAAAGGACTTCACGCCAAGGTTCTAAATTAATGCTAGGTAGATTTTCACATGACACAAAATCCTTAGGAAATTTTCCAAGTAGAAAAGGGTCAGGGGGTACTTCCATCAAGCCTGTGTTATCACAAATAAGTCTGGATAAAGAGTATTTTCCAAGCTCCTGCCTTTGAGCGTCGGTAAAAATGTTGATGTTCTCCCACCAAAATCTGCACGGAAAGAAGATCCCAATACAATTACAATCTATCAGTGTATATCCCGATTCCATAGAACTAAATTTGCTGATATTAAAATATGTATTAGGACATGGCTAGAAATGGATTAAAATTTGTGTAGAGAGTAGAGTATTACAAAATAGAATCTCACAAATGACTGAGGATTATACGTTGCACCGAAGGATATGGAATAAAAGTCATATTATGGATTTAACAGTGTTTGTATTAAGAATACTGAATGCAATTCTATTTCACCATGTGGGGGAAATGCAGCTTTGTTCAGGTACTAAAGACGCAGAGCACTGAGCATGGAGTGTTTGTCAAGATTGCTCCAATGATATTTTTCTACTGCAAACGATGTGCTTTCAGCGTGAACACTGAGAAGATGTTTGTACTATAATTGCATCCAGTTTGACTTCTATCAAGCAACAGTTCCCTAGTAAAGCAGGCTCCTGGTTCAATAGCACTATAGCACTAGCACTTTACTTATATACCGCTTCATAGTGCTTTACAGCCCTCTCTAAGCGGTTTACAGAGTTCAGCATATTGCCCCCAACAATCTGGGTCCTCATTTTACCGACCTCGGAAGGATGGAAGGCTGAGTCAACCTTGAGCCTAGTGAGATTTGAACAGCTGAACTGCTGAACTTAGCAGTCAGCCTGCAGTGGCTGCATTTAACCACTGCACCACTTCAGCTCTTACATGGACAGCATTACAGGTATAGCTGTTTCTGGACAGGCTTATCCACTGTACATCTTTGCACTCCCCCATCTTGTTCATGTCAGGCCTAGGGTATCATTTAAGGCACTTCCGGGTTGAAAAGATTAGCTAGTGACATCACCATTGCCCAGGGGATGCCCATGGGGGCTCCTATCATGTCCCTGCCAAGGAACTGGAGCGAATGACGGGAGCTCACCCCGTCACACAGCAGCACTCAGGTCTCGAACGTGGGCTTGCTTACCTCCAACCCAGCGATCTTTGCACTGATATGTGAATATCTGCCAAGAGATCCCTGGTGCTATATTGGCAGAGGATGTTAGCTATGTAATGGGGCAATGAGTCCTTAAGTTCTATTGGGTATCCTCAGTCCAATTCCTTAAGTCACTGAGGGTTTGTTATTCTTCCTTGTCAGAAGCTGTAACTTCCATAATTCACGATGGTGGAGTAATGATGATCAGAATGTGGTGATAGTAATGTGGAAGAAAGGAAGGAAGGAAGGAAGGAAGGAAGGAAGGAAGGAAGGAAGGAAGGAAGGAAGGAAGGAAGGAAGGAAGGAAGGAAGGAAGGAAGGAAGGAAGGGCTTCACTGTGCTGAAGATCATCAAACCTATTGAGTCCAGATATCTAAATGGCTCATCCTGTCTGTTCTGTAAAAGCAAGTATAATCCAATAATGCAGGTACAGTAAACTTACCTATCGCCATCTCTCAATGCTTTCATTTGCTTTCCAATGATACATGCAAACAAGGGACCTGTTCTGGCATCAGGATGAATATTTTCTACTATTCCCCCCAGCCAGACATCAATATTGTTGGGGCTTCTGTAGAGTTCCATAATTCTTTGGACAACGGTTTTATTCTCTATTGCTGTCATCAATTCCTGTTCTGTCTTTAGTCTTGGCAAATCACAGAATTCTCGCCAGTCATTGTAACCTACAGATATTGCATACACAATAAGGTTCAAACATATTTCTCTTTTTTAGATATACAAAAGTACCCTTACTATGTTAGCAGTGCATCAGTTCTAAAAAAACCTGAACCCCTGCCTCCATGAAATAATAATTTTTGTACCAAAAGCTTTTTGTAGAGTGAGAATCGTTGGGACTATATGGATACAACCGTGCAGTTTTCGTGGCAATGGTATGCAAGTGATGTGGCAGTACCGTATTTTGGGATTTTTTTCAATTTTCCTGTCAAGCCTATATCCCCATGGCTCCCAATCCATGTGTAAACTGAGCTTAGAGCAACAGTGGACTTTTTTTAGTATTTAAAAAAATACTAGAAAAAGTCATTGCTTTGTCTTGGCATAAAGAATGTATTTGTCATATTGGAATCCCATCTGCTCGCTCAAAAAATTACATTGGCTATGTAGCCCCACTATTATTCTTCTCTTCCTTACTATATCTATCTCTTCCCACTTATTACTATAACCATGTTGCTTGTATCTTTCAATTTATACTGTTTTTATATGTTTCCTAGTACAATTTGATAGCTTATTGGTAACCTTGACTATCACTAAGTGTTGTATCTTTTTATTCTTGATGAATGTATTTTATTCTCCTTGTGTACACTGAGAGCATATACAACAAAGACAAATTCTTTGTGTGTCCAATCACACTTGGCCAATAAAGAATTCTATTCTATTCTATTCTATTCTATTCTATTCTATTCTATTCTATTCTATTCTATTCTATTCTATTCTATGCAAATGAATCTGTGGGACAGTAAATATTTTGCATGGCCTACATCTTACATTGCACCAATACAACCTTCAGACTCTCTCTGATTCATCAGCATTATATATAGATGCCATTTTTCTACAAAATACATTTATGGAAATACTGATGGCTGTGGTGCAAAACTGTAACTGGATTTGTTAGTAAGTCCCAGTCCAGCTTGGTCCTGCTTATCATAATGGCAAACCAATCACTAATTTGATTTAGGGTTTTTCAGGAGTAAGAGGCTCAAAGATGTCAAACTCACTATTAACAGCTAATCTTCAGGGTCAGAGTATTACAGTAGCTATATTCTATTAATTAAAACAGAGGAAGGTGTATTGAAGTGAATTATATAAAACATTGGAAAGAGGATTGGAAATTGATGGTAACGGATTGAAAAACTAGAGCCCTGAAAGCATGAATGGAATGTTTCATCTGATATTAAATGTTTTAGTTAAGTAGGAAAATGAATCCTGTATGAAAGAGAGAACTCTACCCAGAGCAGATTAGGCCTGTATAGATTTTAGGACATAGTTTGGAAAAGGTGCATTAGAACGTGCAGGGGAGGAAGAGTAGTACTTGTCTGCAGCTCTTTAAAGCAGCCACACTTTTCATGTGTTCACACAGTTACTCTCTTCATCCACTAGGTAAACTTTAAAGAGTCACATGGTATACTCGCATGCCTTAATGGTGTTTTTTTGGAATTGAATTCGGAAAGTAAATACAGGTAGTCCTTGACTTACGACCGCAATTGAGCCCAACATTTCTGTTGTTAAGTGAGATATTTGTTAAGTGGGTTTTGCCCAATTTTATGAATTACTGCAGTTGATAAGTTAGAAACCCGGTTGTTAAGTGAATCTGGTTTCCCCATTGACTTTGCTTGTCAAAAGGTTGCAAAAAGTGATCACATGACCTTGGGACACAGCAACGATCGTAAGTATGAACCAGTTGCCAAGCGTCTGAATTTTGACCACATGATCATGGGGATGCTACAAAGGTTGTAACTGTGAAAAATGGTCATGAGCACTGTTCCCTCTAAGCTGCGCAGCCGTGTGGCCGTGAACGTAATGAGAGAACGCCGCGTGGAAGTTTCTAACTTCCACGTGACATTTTCTAATGGCAGAGGCTACGCGCCTGCGCGGCCGCGCACATCAAAGAGAACTCCGCGCAGCAGTTTCTAACTGCCGCGTGCCGTTTTCTGATGTTACAGGGAACATTGGTCATGAGTCACTTTTTTCAGTGCCGTTGTAACTTTGAATGGTCACTAAATGAACTGCTGTAAGTTGAGGACTACCTGTAATAGGAATAAATAAAAATCATGCCTTGAAATCTACTCCTGTAAACCTTGGTTACTCCTTCAATGTGCACAATATACATCATAATGTTAGAAACAATGGATGGAAACTAATCAAGGAGAGAAGCCACCTGAAATTGAAGATAAACTTCCTAACAGTGAGGACAATTAACCAGTGAAACACCTTGCCTTCAGAAATTGTGGGTGCTCCATCACTGGACATTTTAAAGAAGAGAGTGGACAGTCACTTGTCTGTAATGGTATAGGGCCGTGATGGCGAACCTATGGCACGCGTGCCACAGGTGGCACACGGAGCCATATCTGCTGGCACACGAGCTGTTGCCCTAGCTCAGCTCCAGCGTGCATGTGGGCACCCGCCAGCTGATTTTTGGCTCACATGGAGGCTCTGGGAGGGTGTTTTTGGCCTCCGGAGGGCCTCCATGGGGGCAGGGGAGGGCGTTTTTGCCCTTCCCAAGCTCCGAGAAAGCCTCTGGAGCCTGGGGAGGTTGAAAAATGGGCCTACTGGGCCCACCAGAAGTCAGGAAATGGGGGAGCGGGGGTGCATGGGGTGCATTGAATATGGGTGTGGGCATGCACACACGTGCAATAGTGCGCGCGTGCACTATTTCGGCACCCGAGGAAAAAAAGGTTTGCCATCACTGGTATAGGGTCTCCTGCTTGAGCAAGGGGCTGGACTAGAAGACCTCCAAGGTCCCTTCCAGCTCTATTCTGATTCTGATTCTGGTGTAACTGCCACAGGCAAGAACTAGAATCTTATGGCTTCTTTGCAGCAGAATCTATCAATCAACTTGCAGGGAAGGTGGCTGGTAAACAAATGTTAAATCTTCCCCATTATGTCCTTTGATTATCTTCTTAATCAAAGAAGGCTGTTCCTCACAAACAGAGGCAGAGAAATGGTCATTTCTTGTACTTTTGGACACTATTTCTCTGCTATCACTGGCTGTTGGTAGCATGCATTGTGGCATCATCTACTTGATCCATCCCAAAGTTTGAACAATTCTGCGATAAAGAAAGCCAGCATTGCGTGAAACTCATTTTACCAACCCCCTCAGGAAAAGAATAGCTTTGAATAATCATAGCTGATATTCAAGTCACAGAGGAAATATACACCGTGTTTCATTCTAATGTTGACATAGAACATCTTTTAAAAAAACCCACCAATATACCAGTAGTGGGTTTCAAATTCCGTCAGTATTGGTTCGCTATTGGGAGTGCAAGTGCGCACGGGGCGCTTCTGCACATGCACAGAAGCTTCTGTGCATGCGCAGAGACGTCCGGGCAGGTGGGCGGAGCCTCCCACCACCACAGCTAGTGGTTCGCCTGATCCGGAGCGAACCGGTAGCAACCCACCACTGCAATATACCTGGGAGCCCATGATCACGTCCCCGTTGTAAATCAAGTGATGATAAATCCAAGGAAGCATTGTTAGACAATACAAAGAGCTTCTTCGTTAATTCTTCGTTCAGCAGTTGGTCCTGGACCTGAAGTTTTGCTGCAGTTGTTAGTGTTCCTCTTAGCAAGGGATCCAAACCACCTTTGACCACAAAAATAAGTAGCATTTATAAAAAGCTAAATTAGTTGGGATGAGTGCTTACACGTAAGATTTCATCAACTATCCAAGAAAAATAACTTATCTGGCATTGCAACTTTTTATTTAATGTCATTAAGCCAGTTATACCCAGTTATGCATAATCTTTTCTTTATAAATTGTATGCTAAGCTCTTCATTTAACAGGCTGAGGGGGAAAAGGCTATGTGTTAAGACCGAAAGTTCACTACATCCAAAGGAATGTGTAAAATGGCAAATGGGAATTCATGCCTGCACAGACGTGTGCAGTATATGGATAGACTTTGTCCCTTGCATTCAAAGTCTACTAAGCTAAGTTCCATTAAGCTGAGAAGTTACTCTATAAAGAAGCAAAGTATGGTGGAGACACCTATCCCACTGTTGTGGCCCACCAGTGGCCAGCAGAGCTGGCGGCAGACTCGGACAGTGAGAAGGTTGGGGAGGAACATTGGCCAGTCCTGGAGTCTGGGGAAGGCTTGGATGAGTGCTCTGTGTCAGAGGCAGAGATGGGGCCAGGGCCATGCGACAGTTATTAGCTACCTTCGGAGTCGGAGATCAGTGGGGCAGAAGAACAACTGGAGCCTGTTCCTGATGTGCGCATGCACAGAGCTGTCAGGAGAAGGGAACAATTAAGGAACAGGGGTCGACTTGGGAGTAAAGGCACCAGTGGACGCTGAATGGCCACTCCCATATGGAACAAATAGGAGCAAAAGGGGAGTGGTGTTTGCAGGAGACAATTAGTTTGTTTATTAGTGGGAAGATTTGCTTATCTGAGTCCGTGCCTCACAGAGACTCCTTGCCAAGTATTTCATTGTACAGCGTTGGGCCTGGAAGCTATCGCCTGGCAACTATCCAAGGATTGATAAGGTCTGTTGTTGCAATTCACCCTTGAAAGGCTTATTGCTGGGACTTTTCTGTATGTGAATGCTAGGAATTCACACTAGCCAAATAAAAAGGGTTTTTTTCGGGACAAGGTGTCTGTTTCGTGATTTTGTGAAGCCTAGGTTAGAACACTCACAGCCTTATACCACTCTATATGAAGGGTCCTCGGTGCTCTCTGTTCTTGTAGACCTTTCATTACTAGGTAGCATGATCAGTGCTCCCTAGTTACCTAGATTGAATAATGAAACATCTGCAAGAAAACAAGCAAGCTCAGAGGGCATCAAGGACCCTTCATTCCAACTCTGAGCTACAAATATTTTTCTTTATTGATCATGCTATATCTACCTCTTCAGAAACAAGATATCAATAGTGAAGGCTTTCTGATGTGGCTGAGCTACTACCCACAAAACCTTCACCGTTACTGGTTGGGTTTGCTGAAAGACATCTAGCAACATCTGGAGGATTTTTTGTTTCCTATCCCTGCAATGTAAATTGGAGATTTAGGTATTATTGGTACCCTCTTTATAACATCACACTGTAAAAAAATTAGTTTTTGTTTGGAACAAACAAAAAATTATTGAAATAATTCAGAAAGTATGAGCTTTGATTGTATTTCATATACACCTTGCAGTGTGTACACATATCCTTATTCCACCCTGGATTGTAACCCATTTGACAAGCCAAATTTATTCAGAAAGTCAAAATAAATGAAAAGGGTGCGTAATTAATTCTACCAGCTAGAAGCAGAAAACCAAAATGTGTCAGCTAATGATTCAGCAGTCAGAACAATGTTGGAATGAAAACAAAACCTTTTCTTTGAAAGAAAATTCAATTAGGAAGAATATTGTAGCGATGTTAGTGGATGTAACTGCATTACACAAAGTACCTTCTTTAATGAGTCTCCAGGGAGTGAAAAAAACCTCATGCAAGTAAAGATTAGGAAGCGTTGGGTCTTCCTTATACTGCGCATTGAGCCTCTTCACCAGTGGATGAATTGCAGCGTGAGCAAAGCGAAAGGCTGCAGTCGAAAATACGTTGGTTACTGTTGGATTGATTGTGGGATCATAGCCTTGATAAGGACCAATGTATTGTTCGAAAGCATCCAGACCAATGATTTTGGGAATGTAATCCCTGATGGTAATAATCTGAAGGAATAAATAAGAAGGAAAATAAGAAAACTCCGATAGGGCTTCAGGAAGGACAAACTATTATCTTTTTAAAAAATTTTTATTAAACACACATAAAAATACAACACATAGAACACTAACAACACAAAACAAATGATTAGGGGTCTTTACCCCCCTATGTACAGTAAGCTTTCATCGGATAGTATCAAGCTTTATATTATCCATGAATAAATATATTTATATTCCTATTTGTTTACTTGGTTTTAAAATATATACATTATACTGACGATTTCTATACATAGTTGGTTTAAACTGTAAAATTCTTTCTTGATTAATTCAATAAATAACAATTACATGTCATCATTTATTTATTCTTTCTCTCTCTCAACCATTCATAAAATTTGTTCCATACACTGTAATATTCAGTTTCCTCTTTTTCTTTTATTTCCTTAGTTAACTTATCCATTTCGGCACAATCGAGGAAGGACAAACGATTATCAAGAAACGTTGGGCTGCTTTCATCAAACTCCCAACATTCCCAAAGACAGTGACTCCTTGGACAATATCAGGTGGTAGAGATGCCTCCACTGCAAGCAAGGCAGCCTTGAATTCAGAGGAGGGTTCCTGCCGGAGCTGCCCAGTGCGCAGCTCCGGTAGGGGGCGGCCGATTGCACAACTGCTCCGAAGCCCTCTCTGCCGGTCCACCCGGTGCATCGCCATTTTTTTGGGTGATTTTGGGTCGATTTTGCTTCTGCGCATGCATGTGCAGAAGCAAAATGACGCCAAAATTTTGCGAGGGGGCGCGCGAGAGAGAGAGGTTTCAGCAAGATTTTGCCTCCACGCATGTGTAGAAGCAAAATCACATGAGGGGGCACACGTGCGTAGCGAGCACGCGTGCCCCTGAAGCATGGAGATGCGCACGCATGGCTCCGGCAGCAAGGTAAGTGAGCAACCCGCCCCTGCTTGAATTCCATTGGAAACTCTGGCTTTGAGCAATTTGCTTTCAAGTTTATGGCCACTCACCTGGTTTTTGAGGAAAGGCTTCTTCCCTGAATGAAATTATGGGCAGATTTTAAGATAACATGCTCACAAAATCCATCTGATAAGGCCATTTACAATTATCTACAGAAAATTCATAGTCATCTAAAGCCTCATATTCGGTTATAGAAATTCTTTAGCACATGCTTTTATAATGCCATAGGTTTATTGATGCATATAGGTGGGGGACCAGCCACCCCCAGATCTCATTGTATGTGCTAGAAGTGTGAAGAGACATCATTTTGGCTCAGCTATTGAGAGCAATCAAACACATTCTCTGTGCAAGTATATGATGGCCTATCATGGTAATAAAGATTTGATTGATGGATCTATGAAAGTTTCTCCTATGCTGTCAAGAAAACCTTGCATGCAGTCCTCAACTCACAACCATAGCAGAACCTGCAATTGCAGTTGTAAGTCATTCCAGTCATTAAGCGGGTCATCATGACCGCACCTGATTTTACAACCAGGATGGATGTTTCTGTTGCACCAGCCTGATGGTCCGATGATAATTCTGGCCCCGGGAGTGGGCAAACTTCTCAGATCTGCTACTTGTGTATTTTCTTAATCCTTAGAAGGCATCAATCAAAGAAATGCTCCTGAACGACAAAGCAATCATGTGCTCTAAAGGCTAAACCAATCATGTCCCACTAAACACTCAATTTAGGAAGGCGTTTTTTAGTCCTAGAACCGAGATCTAAGTCCATTGCTGATTACTCGAAGGGTTTTTCATTTCAGCAGCCTTAGCAAGGTGCTAATTCAGAATTAGAAACTCTGTAATCTATCTTCTGCCCATACCTGTTCTACTGAAGGGGGAGAGATTAAGAAATCAATCTTGTTGCAACAGTATATAATGCTGGCTCAGCAGAGGCCAAATTACATTGCTTGAAGAGCCAACCTTTTAAAAAAAATTATATTATTGCTGCCTTTATATATTTCTTCTCTCTTCTCATTGCCCTGCGCAAACTCACAAACAGATCACTACAGTTGATAGGATCAACCACACAAGGCACAAAAAAAATCCTACTTCCAAGTAGGACTTAGAAGACCTCATATTTGAAAGGCTCAGCAACAACAACTAACATTTCTGTTTAACCTGTGCAATCTGGAGTAACAAGGATTTAATAACTTGTCAGGAAAATGGTGGTTTTCTTTGTCAAACGCAGACAGCAACCAACTGCTGCAATCCCTGATCAGTGCCCATGATGAAAAGGATTTGGAGTGGCTGGAGTGTAAAATATTGGGGGAATCTCAAGTTACTGAGCTAATACATCCTTATGTATTTATGCATTTATTTAAAATAATCCTTCAAAGCATCTCATGGCAGGTTACACTCAGGTGGATTCTAACTTACCTTGCCAACGGTTCACTTCCTCCCGCGCCACGTGGGCACACACGAGAAGCGCATTCGCGCATGTGCAGTGCTCCCCAAAAAACACCTGAAAACAAGATGTTGGCGCATGCGCAGTGCCGGAAACTTGGCTTCTGCACATGTGCAGAAGAAAAAAAAATCAGAAAAAAATTCAAAAATTGTTTTTTTCCACACACCCCCTAAAATAATAAAAAAAGGTGGCGGGGTCCACGGACCGGCACCGACCGAACCGGTTCCATGACATCACCAGCGGGTTGCTACCACTTCAGGTGAACCGGTCCGAACTGGGAGGAACCCACATCTGGTTACACTTCTGAAAAAAAGAGTGTATTGTATTTAGAAAATAATCCCAGATGGCATGGTGATGCAGTGGTCAGAATGCAGCAGGCTAATTTTGCTGACTGCCAACAGTTCGATTCTCACCAGCTCAAAGTTGACTCAGCCTCCCATTCTTCTAAGGTCAGTAAAATGAGGACCCAGATTGTTGGGGGCCATAGGCTGACTCTGTAAACCACTTAGAGGGGGCTGTAAAAGCACTATGAAGCTGTTATGGCCTGCCAGCAGCCCGTGTAGCTGGTAGCTGATTCCCACAGCGAAGAGGCTGATGTGGTGATGCGCCAGCAGCCTGTGCAGCTGGCACCCACGTAGGACAGTGAGGAGCTGGAGAGGCCAGATTCAGCCAGGGCCTTCAGAACCTCCAGAAGTGACGAGGAAGAAGAGGAGGAGCTTATTCTCAATGCACAGGCACACAGAGCTGCCAAAAGGCAGGAATGGTTCCTCAGGAGGAGGTCTCCTCAGGAGTAAGTCTTGGGGCTAATTGGCCACTCCCCTAGTCTATTTAAGGGATGATGACGAAGGAGCCAATTTGCAGGAAACAAGTTCGTTCATATTCCTTCGTGTTTTGACTCCAGAAACGTCTGATCAGCTCTTGTTCTCTCTCTTGGCATTTTTCCTGCAAATTGCTTCTGGGCATTTTGCCAACCACTGTAAGATTGCTGTTATCTACAAGACTGTTTACTCAGAATTGAGTTATTATTTCGTGGACTCGTGCTGGCTGTTAATGAAGTTGAATTAACAGCTGGTGTTTAGAAAAGACTGCTTTGAACTGTATTTGTGTTTGACGACTACTAAGAAAGCTCATTAGTAGGTTTGTACAGACTTTGTGTGTGCTGCGTTCTTTGTGGTCCATAGCTGGGGCAGAACAGAAGCGGTATATAAGTCTAAGTGCTATTGCTATTGCTATTGTGAAGTGCCATTGCCATTGGCCAGGCCAACTGAAAGTCACAGAAGTCTGAGGCTTCCTTTTGTCCTATTTATCAAGTTTTTAAAAAATAAAAAGTTCAGAGAATACATTTCTAGGTGGGCCTTGCTCTTGCAGCTAGTTTTGTGCCTTTAGGGTTTCCTCTCTCCACTCTACCATCTTTGAATGTCGCTCCCATCGTTATACATTTGTAAACAGCTCAGTGAGGGCTGTAAATTGCTATAATGTCTCTATGAGACCTTCCAGTATTGGAAAAGCAAGTCTTTCAGCAAACAGGCCCATAAGTGTGATGTGGGTATCTCTTTAAATCAGGATGTTTTCAGAAATCCCATCTGGGCCAGACTGTTCGAACCGAGCTCAACTCTGCCTTACATTACTGCAAAAGAAAAAGAAAAATAACAGCTGATAGTCTTCATTCAGCCAGCCTTTCTGGCAAGGAATGGTTCGTATTGTACTTTGGAGACACCTAGTCTTATTCATGGAAAAATAAATAAATAAAGCCTTTATCTTTGCAATACAAGAGTGACCTAAATTGAGTGGAGCCCTCTGAAAGGAAAAGCAAAAAGGCAGAAGAAATGGAAGGACTGCCGCAAGTGATGAACATCCGCTTCAGTGTGACTGCTGTTGCAAATGCCTTGGAAAATTAAAAGGTATTTGGAAAAGAGCAAATGGAAGATTCTTTTGCCTTTTTCATTATATGAATTAAATGAGAAACAGTGGAGCCGAGATTAGATCTTTAGCAGACCGCCTTCCCAATGGAATGGGGTAACACAAAAATGAGCATTTGAGCGTCTCGCAGAAATCACTAAATTCCAAAATGGCAGGATCGGTATAATGTTCCAGCAAATGCCTAGATGCTATCTTCCACAGAATTCTACCGGGTATCGACTCTGGAGCAAAAATGCTGGCAGGGTTTTTATTTTTAAATTTTACACATAAGTTGGCTCATTAAAATGTCAATTTAAGCATGCATTTGGCCCTTCACTAAGCCACATGGATTTTGTGGCTAAATTCGCTTTCTATAATTTTGAAGCTTGGTCCCTCAGGGAGACCTCATAGTTTACGTGTGCTGCTTCAACTAGAAAAATTGGATCTTCTGGACCAGTGATGGCGAACCTTTTAGACACCGTGTGCCTAAACTGTGTGCGTGCATGCCCAAACTGAAAGGTGCGTGCGCATGTGAATGTGTGCATGCACGGACATGCATGTGCACATGTACAGACATGCACGCATGCACCAACATGTGTGAACATGCACACATGTGCTGACATGCATGGACATGCACATGCGCAGACATGCACGCCCATACGCATGCACGGACATGCATGCATATGCAGCAGAGACCCAAAGACCAGCTGGCCAGCAGGAGATGGGGTATCCCAACACCGGCAGCACAGCAAGAGGTAAGATCTTTTTCTTTCGTGAGCTTCTGTTTCGTCGTTTGCAGGGAAACAGAGGCTCACAAAAGAAACGTCACAGAGATCTGACCTGGGGCAACAGCGCACATGCTGGCAGAGAGGGCTCTGCATGCTACCTCTAGCACGTGTGCCATAGGTTCGCCATCACAGTTCTAGACCATCCATCACAACCAGGGCCAAGTATAAGATCTTCTTCTGCTTCAGTCTTATCCCTTCTAGACCGAGTAAAAGCCACATACTTGCCAAACGTCTGTTGAGACCTTTACCTGAAGCTCTTGGCTGCTGCTGGGCTCTCTTGTCAGCTTGAAAGTTTCCTCAATTAGAGATCCAAACTTTTCAGTCAGATACTTTTAAACAGAAAGAGTGGCTTCTTCATTGGTCCTGAGCCAGGGTCCCTCCGTCAGGAGCTATGGCCTTCCTTCTCCAACTAACAAACTCCACCTTTAAATCAACCCCCACAGCAAACCTAATCAGAGTGGCCTCTTTAGTTGTTTCATATGCTCACTTTGGTATTAATCAGTTAGTAAATAGAAACAGTATGCAGAAGAGGAAAAAAACCCCAATAAATGAAATTGTGAATGTATTGTGTTCTTCCTGCCTTTTCAAGGTTGCCTGCCATTGAAGATCTTTCTTACCCTACTTTTCCTCTTAGTTTGATAAAACCTTTGATCCTCCTCCTTCTCTGTTTCTTCCAAGTGTAGTTATGTCACTGCTTTCTCTTCTCTTCTCTTCTCTTCTCTTCTCTTCTCTTCTCTTCTCTTCTCTTCTCTTCTCTTCTCTTCTCTTCTCTTCTCTTCTCTTCTCTTCTCTTCTCTTCTCCCCTCCCCTCCCCTCCCCTCTCCTCTCCTCTCCTCTCTCCTCTCCTCTCCTCTCCTCTCCTCTCCTCTCCTTGAAGTTATGATGATGCTGAAAATCAAGACTTATGGCTTGTTCTTGAAACTACAGGCATCGTGGCATCTTCCTGTAATGTAATTGCAATTTGGGCCCTTTGCAACCAGCACATCTTTTCAATGGTTGCAACATCCCATAGTCACATGACCACCATTGGCAACCTTCATAGCTGAGTTCTGACAAGCAAAGAGAATGGAGAAGCCAGCAGGAAGTCACAAATCATGGTCATGTGATGGCACAATGAAGAGATGACTGCTCTGATTAGTAAGAGTTGCCAGCCTCTATTGTAAGCGAGGACTACCTGCACTAAATCTACCAAAATCTGCTACCGAAGCACTGAGAATCAGCCAGCATATGTATGCCTTGAGTAAACATTAAATTGCATGATATAATTTTTCCCCTCTGCTTCTTAACTTTAGATTCTCCAAGTACGATGTCATTTCAACGGGATGGAAATATGTGACCTTGAGAGACCTGCATTCATACTGTCTTTCTACTTTAATTTCCCCAGTGATGTTATCTATGAATTCACTACGTTTTTATAATGAAGTGTTCACAATATTTTCCAAGCAGGGGAAAAAAAAACATTTTCCTTACTCTGTCATCCCTCAAAGCAGCTAAATCTATTCTTGTAATTTGTATAAATATTCTGCATTAGGATTCAAAAAAAGTTAGTACTTATTTCTCAGCTTCCCTGTTTGCACTATTAAGATGTTATCCTTTCGGTTACTTTCCCCCAAGTTGTAGGGGAATATACCGTATTTTTCAGAGTATAAGACGCACCAGAGTATAAGATGCACCTTAGTTTTGGGGGAGGAAAACAAGGGGGGGTATTCTGCCTCTGCCTACAAGTGTCCTTAGCTTGGTCAGCTTCAGCACATTAGTTTGCTGGTTGTGAGCATGTGCATGGAGGCTGACGGGTGGGCGGGTCTACATTCGGAGTATAAGACGCACCCAAATTTTCAGCCTCTTTTAGGGCGGGGAGTGCGTGTTATACTCTGAAAAATACGGTAGGTGTAGGGGCTCAATAAGAAAGCTTCACATTCATAGTTGATATGTTCAACTCTAGAAGCTGCTAGCTGCTAGTTAAGTACCCATAACATACTTCAGTTATGGATCTATGATTTATGTTACCAACTTGATGTTGGTATAGATGTAGTCAGTGTCCCTGAAAATGACAAGAGTCTTTCTAAACTGTTTCTAATGTGCCAAAGGCTGATCTCATTAATCTGAAATTCTCAGACAGATGATGAGTAGTACTTTAACCTTGTGGTTCTGGAAAAAAAACAGGTATACAAAAAATATTCCTTGGTCTTCTTGTTGCTTTGACTTGTTGACTGACTAATTGAGTGATGGGGTGTTGATATGGCTTTCCAAGCAGCCTCATCTCTAAGCAGTTTACAGTAAAAATAATGAAAGGGGCATGGGAGTAAAATTAAATACAACGATCCATTAAAAAGATTGGAAAGAGAAAAAGGAAAACCAAATTATTCCTCTGTCACATTCACACAGGGAAGGTTTACAGGAAGAAGTAAGTGTTTAACAGGCATCTGAAGACAGAACAACTGGTTTCTCATAAGGGGAACCTAATTCCAGATAGCAGTAAGTAACTCTGAGATGACCCCTATTGATTATGGCATTGCCGCAGAACCCCCTCTATTGAGGTTAATAATGACTGCCTAGGTCTGTAATTGGTCTGTCATGTATCCTGATCTCAGTATTCATAAAGCAGCCAGTAGTGTTGGTCCAACACAGGTATAACAATGGAGGGTCCTTGGTGCTCTCTGACCTTGTTATCTTGCAGATGTTTCATTATCCAAACTAGGTAACATCATTAGTGCTGGTAGGGAGCAGGGTTTGTTCTCTGTTTATATAAAGTGGCTTTCCATGTCAGTGTTGGTGGGGATGGTCTTGGAGGTTCTTTGGTTGGGCTGTTTACTTTTAGCTTGTTTGGCAGCTCCTTGATTGGGGCATTGTTTACTTCTTGATTTCTGCTTATCTGGGTGCTGATTGCTGATGGGCAGGTGTTTTGATCTTTTTGTTCCCTTTTGGGATGTTGGTTGTCTCTTTTGAACGGTATGTAGATGTTGTTTATGTCTATGTTCCTGTTGATGGCTGATTTTGTCTGGGTGCCAGGCTTTTAGGAATTCCCTAGCATTTTTGGACTTGGCTTGATCTAGATCTTCAATGTTTTCCAGTTGAAACTATGGTTAAGTTTCATATGTTGTGAAATTAAGGAGTTTTTCACCATGTCTTCTGACTGCTAGTTTTCCTTTGTTGGTCCAACTATAACAAATCGCCACTCAATCTGGTTACTACACTTTGTATTGCCTGCATTTTCCAGTCCGAGAGCAATAATAGCCTCACACAGAATGCATTCCAATAATTTAACTGTGAGGTTACTAAAGTGAGAACAAAAATTTAGATTTTCCTTGTCCAGGAAAGTACAAGATTTTTATTTATGTATTCATTACATTTATATGGTTGCCCCTTGCCAAAGCTAACAAGGATTTTTAAAAAATCATAAGAATAGCAATAAAATAATAATAATAAAAGACACTGCATTATCAGCAATATACAACCTCAGGTATTTGCTACATTCTTATATTATCTGGGTCAATTCCTGCAGGAAGAATCAGGTTTTCAAGACTTTCGTAAAGGCCAGTGGGGTTATATCAATCAAAGTTAATAAAATATACTCTGAGACATAGAGGTTACCTGGGAAGAACCTAAAACTTTCTACCGCTTCTTTCTGGGATTGCTATCCCACTACAAAGTCTTTGTCTTGTTAAGATGGATGCCAAAGCCCAACTGGCCATACCTTTGTTTCAGAACCTGAAGCAGCAAAGCTGTCAATTCTGAAGCCAGCAAAACAATCGTCCTTACCACAGATCCAGGCTGTACCACTTCTAATATGGGGGATTCTGATATGGAACTGGAGGCAAAGCCCTTCAGCACTTGAGAATGCTGGCAGCAATGGATGGAGAACCCCAGTAGCTAAGCTTCATACAGGGGTGGATTCCTCTTACCTGGCTAACGGTGCGGTGTGCACGCATCATCACATTTCACGCACGCGCACGCTCGCTATGCGCACATGCTCCCTCACATGATTTTGCTTCCGCGCATGTGCAGAACCAAAAAATCACCAAAATCTCGCCCGCACGAGTGTCCCCTTGCGAGATTTTGCTTCCGCGCATGCGCAGGAAGCAAAAAAAGCCCAAAATTTCAGGGAAAAAGATGGTGCCACGCAATGGACCGGCAAAGATGGAACCAGAGCCATCGCACGTGCAATCGGCGGGTCCCTACCGGAATGGTGCACTGGACCGCACCGGTAGGAACCCACCACTGGCTTCATAGTGCTTTACAATCCTCTCTAAGCGCTTTACAGAGTCAACATATGGCCCACAATATTCTGGGTCCTCATTTTACTGATCTCAGAAGGATGGAAAGCCGAGTCAACCTTGAGCCGGTCAGGATTGAACTCCTGACAGTGGAATGCAGAGTTAGCCTGCAATACTGCATTCTATCCACTGCGCCACCATGGCTCTCACAAGGACAGAAGATAATGAAAGGAAAAAGACAACGTTTTCTCCACAAGCTGAATTGGCTCAGTTACTTTAAGATTCTAGCCAAAGCATTTATATACCAACTGGATTAAATCTGTACCTTTGTAACACATTACTTCTGAGAAGTTCTCTCTCTGTTCCTGTGGACAGTAAATTAGTATAACAGGATCCATGTGAGCAAATGCACAGAACAATATTTTACAGTAAGAAGCCCATCAAAGTCTAAGAAGTCTAACTTTTTCTCAAGTTGGCACCAAACCGCAAAAGGAGAGACAGGCTTTATGTTATAATTATCTAGCAGTAATTCCTTCATGTATCACTGCAGCTCTGACAGGGCCAAGTGTTTCTGCTCTCTTTATGAAAGTGCTAAATTAAATAATGGTGGTGGCTTCAGGAAAGGGGAACTGCAAGTACAGTTAGTTCTCAATTTACAACCCTTCATTTAGTGACCGTTCGAAGTTAAAGCGGCACTGAAAAAAAATGACTTACAACCGCACTTGTGAGCGGTGCAGCCTCTCCATGGTCACATGGTCAAAATTCAGACACCTGGCAATTGGCGTGTATTTACAATGGTTGCGCATCCTGGGGTCATGTGATCACCATTTAGAACCCAGCTGCTGTGGCCTAGAGGTGGAGCTCTTGCCTCACAATCAGGAGGTTGTGAGTTCGATCCTAGGTAGAGGCAGATATAGCTTGGGCAGGGGGTTGGACTAGATGACCTGTAAGGTCCCTTCCAACTCTGTTAATCTGTTAATTTACAACTTTCCCAGCCAACTTCTGACAAGCAAAATCAATGGGGGGGAAGCTATATTCATTTAACGACTGTGTAATTCATGTAACATCTGCAGTGATTTGCTTAACAGTCATGGCAAAAAAAATGGTAAAATTGGGCACAATTCATTTAACAACTGCCTTGCTTAGCAGCAGAAATTTGGGTCCCAAACATGGTTATAAGTTCATAAGGGGAGACTACCTGTGGCCTGATCCTCAGTATGAAGATTCCTATAATCCCAGTGATATTTTTATATTATAACCACCATTTGGAATAGTTTCATACAGCTTCCATGTGGTACTTAAACTTGGAGCCGAGGTGGCGCAGTGGTTAGAGTGCAGCACTGCAGGCTACTTCAGATGACTGCTAGTTCAGCAGTTCAGCAGTTCAAATCTCACCGGCTCAAGGTTGACTCAGCCTTCCATCCTTCTGAGGTTGGTAAAATGAGGACCCAGCTTGTTGGGGTCAATATGCTGAACTCTGTAAACTGCTTAGAGAGGGCTGTAAAGCACTATGAAGCAGTATATAAGTCTAAGTGCTATTGCTATTGCTATTGCTATTGGTAGAACTACTATAACAAATACTCAGTTTTCTGAGGGAAGCAAACCAGTGATGGGATTCAATTTTTTTGCTACCAGTTCTGTGGGTGTGGCTTGGTGGGTGTGGCATGGCTTGGTGGGTGTGGGCGTGGCTTGGTGGGCATGGCAGGGGAAGGATACTGTAAAATCCCCATTTCCTCCCAATCAACTGGGACTCAGGAGACAGAGAATAGATGAAGGGGGGGCCAGTCAGAGGTGGTATTTACCGATTCTCCGAACTACTCAAAATTTCCACTACCGGTTCTCCAGAACTGGTTAGAATCTGCTGAATCCCACCTCTGAAGCAAACTGATATCCTCCAGAACTTTTGATTTGTACCATAGCCTTCAAAAATTCCTGTCGTACATATGTAAAACATATTTTTCTTTATAACTCATATGCCAGTAGGGTGCTATAGAAAAATCCAGGACTGTACAAAATGACGTAAGCAGAATACAGTTTTAATCTCTAGCTGACACAGCACATTACACAGGCAAATCAGAAACTTCAGAAGTAACCAGGATTGCAGAGCCCTGCATGTTAAGAGTAGTAATTTAATTGTATTCTAACCCTGGTTGGTACTCAATGAACCACATATAACAATGGAAGATGAGATGGGAAAACTGGCTAAGATTCAGCTCTGGGCAAACTGAAGGATTAAAGGATGAAGGTAAGAGGAAGGAAGTTTTGGTAAGACACACGACCCCATCAAACCACGAATGAGTAGTTTAGCTGTCTGGGAAATCAAAAGCGATCCACAAATTCCCACCATTGAATGTGGACAGGTGACATTCCTTGGTTGTAATTTTAATGAAGAGTCTAAACCAGGGGCGGGTTCCTCTTACCTTCTCCTACCGGTGCGCATCGCGATGTTGTGCACAATTTTGGCTATCTGCGCATGCGCAGAAGGACAATTTCACTTCTGCGCATGCGCAGAGAGCCAAAAACCGCAAAAAATTCCAAAAAAGATGGCAGTGCGCACGGACCGGCAAAGAAAGCATCAGAGCCATTGTGCACTCGGCGAGGAGTCCACTCCTACCGAAATGGTGGAGTGGACTGCATCGGTAGGACCCACCACTGGTCTGAACATTAAGCAGGCATGGACTTGTATTCTCAAATTTTGAGCTATTGAAAAAGAAGAGAGCTGTATCAATAAGAGGATACAAGGGGCAAACTGACTGGGGAAGATTGGTTGTTTGGGTCTTTTTTAACTTCAGTCTGTGGTTGGACAACCCATCTCAAAATGTCCTCTTTATCTTGATAAAGAAGTCAAAATTTGTTCATTTCAACAAGGAAAAAGTACTGTTCAATCTGGGGTTTGTCAGATGAAATCCAAAACTTGAAACAAGTACCTGGTAGAAGAGAGGAAAGAAGAGAACCAAGAATTCGCCTGTCAAATGTCTACCATGAAAGGAAAAGATGACTGGAAAGAATGCCAGGAAAAAACACACAAGAAGAGGTAGAACTGGTTGGTAGAGATGCAGAGTATGAAACAGTGGTGCTGCGCTTGGGCCATCAGAACACCATTCAAAACTCAGATGCAACCTGACAGAAAACAATTATCTGAAAACCTTTAGATGGAAAAAGAAGAAAAATCAGTAGGTGGAACATACAAGACAATCAAAATAAGGGTTTTTCAACAAAAGATTATTAAAAGAATGCTTAAAAAGAAGCTTGGAAGAAACAAAGAAAGTAAAATCCTTACAGGCCTGATCATAGAAGGAGAGAGAGAGAGAGAGAGAGAGAGAGAGAGAGAGAGAGAGAGAGAGAGAGAGAGAGAGAGAGAGAGAGAGAGAGAGAGTACAAGATGAAGACAGAATAACCATACCGTCTCCTCCTCCTCCTCCTCCTCCTCCTCCTCCTCCTCCAAGATATCAAAAGACATAAGGATTAGGCCAACACAAGACTCATATTGCTGGGCACTATCCCCCTGCCCCCAAAACCTAGAAAAAAACTATATGAATAAAAGAAGATGGAGAAGAACTCTCAGATAAACTACTCTAATGAAATCAATATAGGCTTTCATTGTAAAAGCTTGAAGCTACTTGCTCTGCTGTGGGACTAACAGAATTACTGACTTCTTTTGAAAGAAAAGATCAAGTCAACAGATAATGGTGAAGTTATTTTTTTTTTTTTTGAAAATGTGCCCCCAAAGCAACCAATGCTGAAAAATATGTTTGGTTAGCTTTCCAAGATGCAGAAAAATGGTGCTGGAGAATGTTCCAGGCATATTCAAGACTAAGCATTCCTTTTTCAACTCATATATGAGGAATGGGGAGGACGAAAGGTAACCTGATTTCTCCCTTTTCTCATAAGGGAGCACGGTGGCTCAGTAGTCAAGCTCACTGAGCTTGTCAGCTGGAAAGCTGACAGTCCGGGTTCAAGACCTGAACACGACGCAACAGAGTGAGTTCCCATTACTTGTCCCAGCTTCCTGCCCACGTAGCAGTTCAAAAGCATGCAAATGTGAGTAGATAAACAGGTACCACTTTGGTGAGAAGGTGAGAGCGTTCTGTGTGCCTCAGCCTATAGTCTTACTTGCCATATGACCACAGAAGCTTCTTTGGAAACGCTGGCTCCCTCAGCTAAGAGACAGAAATGAGCATTGCCCCCTAGAATCAGACTCAACTGGAAAGGGGAAACCTTTACCTTTACTTTTGTATATTTCACAGCCGATCAAATAGCATGTATAAAAAAACCTGAGGAACTTCACGAGTATTCATTTAGCAAGAATGCACAGTTCTTCTTAAGAAGCTAAGGAATCAAGGAAGGAAAAACCCAGAGCCCGAATTATGGAAATTCTTGAAAAGTCCTGAAGGACTCCTAAAGTTCTATTATTTTCTCTGAAATCGGAGAAGGAATGAAGAAAGAAGGACAAAAAAATGTTCAGAAAAGCTAGAATGTAGAGCTGGTAATTAATTACCAATCAGTAAAGAGTAACATAAGGAGATTAAGCACCTGTTCGGCTGTTAATGGATGGAAGGAAGGAGAAAGAAAAATAATCAAATTTTGCTCAGAATCCAGTTTCACTTGGGAAATCTGAATGAATATTGAAACCCACAGTGATCACACGGGGAATGATTGGGGAAACACGCACGATTCCTTCTGATAGCCTTGGGGAATGGTAAAACCAGCTTGGTATAATGAAATTCAAACAAAGATGACCTTGGTTTAGGGAGGCAAGGGAGAACACAAGCCTTCCCTTCAGTATCCAACTACACAGAATGAGTTAAAGCAAGTATAGCTTATTGCTGAGGCAGCTGTGAAGTGCTATTGACTCTAAGGGAGAAAACAATATTTTCAGATACAATAGATAAAAGCACATGACCATCAAAAATATATGATAATAAAGCACTTTGAGCAACAAATAAGTCCACTGAGCTCAATGGCAACTGACTTCGCATCAAGGCTGAATGCAACTTATGTCTAAATAATTCCATTTCTACTTTTTCAAAAGTTTGATCTTAAATAAAAGTGACTGAAGCACAATGCAGCTTTGCCTGTGGCGATGGGCGCTTACAGAAAAAAATGTAATGCGGGAAAAATACATCTTGGAATTGAAGGAGGATTCTATGATTACGTTTTACCACTCTGGCTGTTATACTGGACAGGTAGTCCTCGACTTACAACTGTTCATTTAGTGACCATTCAAAGTTACAACGGCGCTGAAGAAAGTGACTTATGACTGTTTTTCACACTTACAACCATTGCAACATTCCTATGATGCTTGGCAACTGGTTCATATTTATCACCGTTGCTGTGTCCCAAGGTCATGTGATCAGCTTCTTCGACCTTCTGACAAGCAAAGTCAATGGGGAAGCCAGATTCACTTAACAACCGTGTTGCTAACTGCAGTGATTCACTTAACAACCATGGCAAGGAAGGTTGAAAAATGAGGCAAAATTCACTTAACCACTGTCTCGCTTAAAAACATAAATTCTGGGGGCCCATTGGTCAAAAGTCAGAGTAAATACCGTGACAATCCACACAATTTCTCTCAATGAAATGGGCAGAAAGGAGAAATTAGGATCTGAAAGGAAGACATCGGCAAACGTAGACTGACCTGATGTAGGGCACCAACCATTTTGCGGGTCTCTTGATAGACCGTTTCAGAAGTCCAGTGAGGGTTCAGCTCCTTTAGGGCTTTCGCCAGGCGGTTGTGCTCTCGCAACCAGAGGGTGTGCAGAGCTGCCAAGGAAAGCACTTCACTCGACCTGGTATCCCCAGCCATGAAGCACTCAATCCTTTCGGTTTTGTCCTCCCTTGGATCTTGGGCGCAAGTAGAAGGCACTTGGTCAACAAAAGGAAGATATTCCAGCCCTTTATCAAAATGTAGCAGGTTAATTCTTAGGAGGCCTTCTTTGCTGGTCAGATTCTTCAGCTTGTTCTCCGCTGCAGCTGTGCTGCCGTAAACAGTAGAAGCATCCAGGAAAGAAGTAACTATATTCATCTGTTGCCTTGGGTTTATCACCGATAGATTTCCTAACACTCCCTGTTGACCAGTGAGGCATGCAGGCGTTGAACGATAAAAAGGGATGCAATCCATCCTTGCAGAGAATGTATCATTGGGGAAGATCTGTGAATTGAATGAATTATTTTCATGAAAGAGTGTAGCCTATTTTTATCACAATGTGGATCAGATTTATTAAGTTTAGAATTAAAGGAGGTATAAAACCACACATATTAATAGAAAGGTGTTTCCTACAGTAGAAAGACCTTCCTATATAGGTCTTCTCCAGTACGAATTGATAATCCTTGGTGCAACTTCGTTTTACAATTTCTCTCTATTTTTATACAGTGTTTTGTAGTAAGGCCCAGTGCATATAACAGGGATCAGCACGAGTGAAAGGCTTCTTTTGAATAGCAATAGCACTTAGACTTATATACCCCTTCACAGTGCTTTTCAGCCCTCTCTAAGCAGTTTACAGAGTCAGCCTATTGCCCCCCCAAACAATCTGGGTCCTCATTTTACCGACCTCTGGAAGGATGGAAGGCTGAGTCAACCTTGAGCCTGAATGGATAAGGACTTTTTCTAACTTGGCACAACGAATAGCAATCACAGTTCAGTCTTTTGCCTAAGATCCGATCTAGGGTATTTTTTTTAGCAGTGGCAAAATAGTTTACAGAAATTATTTCCATTAACCCATCTATCTGTAGATCTGTAGAATGTCACATTCTTTATTAGGGGTGCAAAAAAAATCATTGGTTTCTTTTCATAATGGTGCAGTGGGTTAGAGGTGGAGCTCTCGCTTCACAATCAGGAGGCTGTGAGTTCGATCCTAGGTAGCAGCAGATATTTCTCTCTCTGGGCATAATCTGCTGCGAACTCTGCATTGGCAACAGGAAGGGTATCCAGCCAGTAAACACTCAGCTCCATTCAGTTGCCCTGACTCCACCCAGATGTAAGGGATTATGGCAGGGGTGAAATGCTCCCGGTTCACTTTTACCTGTCTGTCGTCGGAGAGCCGATCGTGCAGGTAGTGCGGTGCTCCGCCCACTCGCAGGGACACCACCATTTGAGTTCTTTTACCCTCTGCGCATGCACAGAACGCTTTGTGCGCGTGCAGAGGGTAAAAGAACTCAAATAGTGGTGTCCCGGCGAGCGGGCGGAGTGCTGCGCTACCTACGCGATTGGCTCTCCGACAACAGACAGGTAAAAGCGAACTGGGAGCATTTCACCACTGGATTACGGGGTCATTAAAAGACAAAAAAAATGGTTTCTTTTCATATTTGGCATAAAACACACAGAGATATGTATACTTGTTTTGTTTATGAAATGGGGGAATAATATCTGACCTGAGCTGCAAAATTCTAGCTGCAGAAAACTCAGGTCTTTTGCTGACATTCAGAGATTGTCCAGTTATTTGCAGCACACATTTGGGTAGCTGTAGTTTAAGGTGCAGATTTTTTAAAAACAAAATATGAAAAAATATTGGTGGTGGTGGGGACTTATAAATCTAAATAAATAAATCAGGAGGACAGCAGATAAAAGGAGAGGATTTAAGTCTTTCCTTTGATCTGTGGTCTTAAAGAAAATTTTCTCTAAATGTCAGTTGCTTTGTTGGCTTTATTTCTCTTTCCAGAGGGGAATCACACTTACACATTTTCAAGTGAGAAGCCTTTTGGGGCAGAGCAAGTTGTCATACGCCACAACTGGGAATGTCTTTTCTGTCGTGTTATGCATGAACAAGTTGAATTCCCTTCTTTTTTTTTTTACTCCTTTGTGTAGTTAGGGAGTCATGCAGAAAGAAAGGAGAATGGGCATTTCATGATCTCTATGCAGGAGAAACCATTCTGAATGTAGAGGGAATTTTTATACAGATAGTCCTTGACTTACGACACTTCATTTAGTGACCATTTGACGTTACTGAAAAAAGTGACCATGTTTCACACTGACAACCACTGCAGCATCCCCGTGGTCATGTGATCAAAATTCAGCCGCTTGGCAACTGAGTCATATTTCTGATGGTCGCAGTGCCTTGGGGTCATGTGATCGGATTCTGCGACTTTCTGATAAGCAAAATCAATGGGGAACCCAGATTGTCAGATGAATGTTAGATGCTCTTTTTAATTTTTGTAGTTTTTAATTGTTGTGTCTTTTTTTTATATTGATAAATGGACTGGACATGTTGTGAGCCGCCCAGAGTCCCCTGGGAGTTGGGCGGCATATAAATCCATTTAAATAAAATAAATAAATAAATAAATTTACTTAACAACCGTGGTATTAACTTAATAACTGCAGAGATTCAATTAACACCAGGTGTGGGTTCCTCTTACTATTTCCTACCTGTGTGCTGCATGCGCATTGCGCGTCCCCTAGCGCGATTTTGCTTCTGCGCATGCGCAGAGGGACGATTTTCCTTCTGCACATGCTCAGAGAGCCGAAAAATCACTGAAAATTAGAAAAAAAAGATTGTGGCGCACACAGACCGGCAAAGACAGCACCGGAGCTGTCACACCAAAATTGCGCAATCAGCGGGCCACTACCGGAGCAGAGCTCCGGACCGCACCATAGGAACCCACCTCTGATTAACACCTATGGCAAGAAAGGTTGTAAAATAGGGCAAAACTCACTTAACACGTGTTTCACTTAGCAACAGAAATTTTAGACTCAATTGTGGTCGTAAGTAGAGGACTACCTGTATTTGGCATCTTTGGAATATAACTTAAAATGCAGGAATTATGCAGTATTCAGAAGCCTTCCCCAATTTTCCTTTTTTGTCACTGTGGAAATCAATTGGCCAACTCAGCTATGGTTGAATTCCTGAACCAAGATGTTGTACTTTCCCATTTTCAGTTACTTCGTAGGAGGAAAGTGTCACAAAGAAGTGTTGATTAAGTTACATATAACATTGCCATTCTTGTATATTACCTTTGTTCTGATTATTAATATCAGTAAAGTTACAGGAGATAAATATGCTGACAAATTCAAAGAAAGCAATGTAGATTTCCCTACAGTTATTTTGGTGGCACTGAAAATGTTAAGCTAAAATGCGTTTACACATTTGGCACTACCCTTAATATTATGAGATTTTTATCATTGCGGTATCGAAATTAGTGGTGTTGCACAACAGTTTTTACACTGGAACATCTTAATTTTTCATTCAGGGGAAATACATTGGGGCTGCCATGTAAGTTTGGAATTCTGTCATAATTCCACTCTATGTTAAATGCTAACAGAACATTCTTCTGCTAATGATTTGAGGGTGCATGTTCATAGATGTTTTATCCTTAATTATTAGGAGAAAATATTTCTAGCTATTTAACTATATTTATCACAACGACAATTTAAATAAAATATAATTACCATGCTGCCTTTAGAAAAATTAATTACTGTCAGGACATCAAATAGCTACTAGCTATTAAAATCTATCTCAGAATTATAATTATCACACTCGAGAGGATTCTTCTGTTTTGAGGGAAGAAATTCATTCTTCTGAGGTACTTTTCTTATTCTTAATCTTCAAAGAAATGATATATTAAATGGAGATTGATAGAACAAAAATTTAGAGATCAATTGCATAAGTGAGGACCTCACCTGTGCCTTCATTTTATTTATTTATTTATTTATTTATTTATTTATTTATTTATTTATTTATTTATTTATTTATTTATTTATTTATTTATTTATTTATTTATTTATTTATTTTCACTTCCTCCCCTCCAACCATAATAGTATTCTTGACCATTGGGTTGATTAGACTGGCAAAAAGCTTGGAATCTGCATTAGCATTTCAATTTGGAATATTTTTATTTCAATGTTGCATACTTTTTAACTGTATATGTGTTCATGTTTAGGGTGGAGTGAACATGAACACAGTTTACTTCATAGTAAACCAAAATGTATAGTTGTTTAACATTGACTCAGCATGTTACTACTTTATGGCTTAATTTATCCTGTGAACTCAGCCAACTATGTCTTGTTTAACAAGCCATGGTTAATCAAATTAAAATATTTGAATATAGCCAAAGGGTTGTAATGGCTTGTCAGTTTGACAAGACATAAAAGAATGGAACAAATTGCTGGAAAAACACCTATTATGTCTCCTATGGATGTTGTGGAATAAATGAATATATCTCTCAATTATCTAATACAAAGTCAAGATATCTAACCAAATAACCAAGTCCTGTCTGTGTCCTTCGTAGGATAACATCTGTTTGCACTAGTTTAAAACAAAATGGAGATATCTGGGATGGATTTCTTGAATGTAAAACATATCCTCTAACCCAGAGGGACAATTTTCATTACAGCTGGGCTGGATTTTCATTATAGCTGGTAGGTCCCTGAAGTAGGATTGATATTTCCTCAAAGGACTGTCTCATTTTTAATAACCGTGCTACACAGCATGGCGAGATTTCTGAATATGCTCATCACTGGAATTTCATACGTCGAATACATCTGCTTGCACCGATAGGCCTCAAAGGACATCACTCAAAGCCCTTCAAGAGTGAAGTAGCTTAAGGACATACAAGCACATATATGTAAAATATGCCATGACAAATGATTTGGTCACATCCAGGTGCACATCTGTGAATGGGACTCTTTTTTAAAAAGTATTTAAAAGTACAGTAAATAATTTTTTTTAATGGTACCTGTATTGGGAAGCATGGATTTTGGTTTGCACAGGTCATTTGGCAATTGATGGCTCCCTGGAAGGAAGGTCGGTTTTCACTTTGGGGAGTAAAGGCAAGGTCATGGTCTATATATTGGCCCCACACAGTGATCAGATCAGAATATAACTCATCTTCAGTGACAGCCTCGTTAGACACCTCAATAATTTTTCTCGTCACTTCACGTACCTGGAGAACAATGAGTTAACAAGTCACCATGTTACACTAGTATTTTTTTTCCTAAAGTTATCCCACCCCTGAAAAAGCCTCCACCCCCAAATTATTGGCTTGTTTCTCTACATTTTGACAGACTGCCGCTTATATGCAGGTGTAGGAATTGGACATCACAGAAGGTTGAACTACATATTTACCAGCACATTATTCATCCTTTTGGAAAATAAGAAACTTGTGACTTAGTATCTTGAGGGAGACTCACATAACTAGCCGCCCAGAGTGTCTGTGGAGTGGGCGGCATACAAATGCAACTAATAAATAAATAAATAAACTTGATTATTTGGTAACTACTAACTGTGCTACTCAGTTGGTAACCTCCATTTAGTTCAATGAGACTTATGTTCAAATACAATTACACTCTAAGGCAGCGGTTCTCAACCTGGGGTCGCGATCCCTTTGGGGGTCGAACAACCCTTTCACAGGGGTCAGGAGACTTTGCCCTGCCGCCACCATTTGGGTTCTTTTACCCTCTGTGCATGCGCAGAACACTTTGTGCATGTGCAGAGGATAAAAGAACCCAAATGGCGGCGGCAGGATGGGGGGCGCAGATGGGTCGCAGCGGGGGCATGGGGGTGGGGCGCGGGTCATGGCATTAGGAAGGTTGAGAACCACTGCTCTAAGAGGTCTTACATAGCATCCTCAATCATATAATGGGAGTACTTCTATCCACCCAAAAAAGAAGATGGGAAAGAAACTGAAAAACAGCTTCTGAGGGGAAGGGTTGCTTTTTGGCACCTGGATGAGAGCCTAGAAGCAGTCAGGCAACCAGATATTTGCCTTTCAGATGGTATTCATGCAGGTCCAGAGTCTCTTTCCCATGCAGAAATACAGAAGTTGTCTTGCCTGTGATGCAGTGAAAGGTTTGCCCATTATGTATAGGAGATTGCTAATGGTTAAGATACTGGGCTTGTCGACCGGAAGGTCAACAGCTCGAAATTCAAGAGCTGCATGAACAGGTTGAGCTCCCGTTCCTGCCCCAAATCTTGCCAACCTAGCAGTTTGATATCATGCAAATGCAAGTAGATAAATAGGTACTACCAATGGAAAGATAACAGTGTTCCGTGCACCTCGCATATAGTCATGCTGGCCATGTGACCACAAAAACATCTTCAGACAATGCTGGCTTCCTTGGCTAAAAAACAGAGATGAACACTGCCCCCTACAGTCAAACATGACTGGAAATGGGAAACCTTTATCCTTTCAGTTTGCAGGCTCTAGCAGTGCAATAAAAATAAAATAAAACTGGACTTCCTGTGGTGACGTGGGGTGAAGCAGCTGTAAAGGGACGATCTCCGTCCTCAGAGGCTGCTTTCTTCTTTTGTTTTTGGAGACCTTTCGGGGCATCGAAGTTTGTAGGACTTGGTGGACAAGAGGGACATCCCAGGCAACAGCGGGGCGAAGGCGTTCGCCCGCTGGGGCGGAGGGCATCCTCACTATCCGAAATGAAAGCGTCCGTCTCTGCTCTTTGAAGTATGGCGGACCCGAAGCCTCAAAGCACCACATAAGAAAAGGAAGCAAAAATAATAGCGGATCGCACCTGGAATACCAAACCTAACTCTCACGAAAACTTTGGATTTATAAAGAGGGAGATCTGACCACAAGGACAGGGCAATTAAGGAGCTCTGTGAGAAAATCAGTGGCGAAAACAAAGAACGAGCAGAAGGACAGGACTCTAAGGAGGAAACAGCACTGTGAATAAACATAACAAAAGAGCTAAATTGAGTCCCTGTGGAGGACGTGCAATAGTACTTTTTTGTTATCGGAGGATTACCTGCTGAGAGACAGCAGACCAGAGAAACTGGAGATTCAACACCAGATGAGAGATCAGAGACGGGAGCGGAGAAACAGCACATGGTGGATGACTTGGCAATTTTGAACAGAACGATCTCTATTATTGAGGCCAGAAGGAAACATCTGATTGCAGAATCCAAGGAAATCAAGACCTCTAAAACACTTACAGGATTGCTGAGATCCACTTAATACCAACTGAAACTGGTACCGCTTAAAAAGAACTATATTATATAACTTTTTTCTATTTTTCACCTTTGAACACTTATTTTATTTTTATCACCTATTTTACTTTTCACTAAATATCCTGCTATAATTAAATCCTCTACCCTCTCCTCTTCCTATTTATAGATTGTAAAAAAGGGAAAACCTTTAGTGTCTATAAATGTAATATTTTTAATTTTAACTGTAACTTAAATAATATATATATTTATTTTGAAATAATATTTTTAAGGATCGATTTAAAACAAATAGGGATATATATTGATTGAATTGTAAAGTCTATAGAGGATACTTTGAACATTAATAGAAATATATAAATTGTAATCATAACTATAATTAGATTGGTTAAAATTTTATAAGGAAAACTATTGATATATTGTGATATTCTACTGTATAACTCTTTAACATATCTAAAATATTTAATTAGTTATTAATATAAGTACTATAGTAACATAGATTATTTATAGATATATTTATATAGAATTTTTGGATAATTGGTACATTTAAGAACATAGAGAACTATATCAGTAATTGATAAAACATACAGGATTGATAGAGAACTAAATAATACAACAGGGTAAAAGATTGTTATATGGTAATCTGGGAGAGGATCTACAAAATTTTAGAACAACAAAAATCAATCTTAAAGGAAATGACAAGTAATACAACAAATATGCCCATGAAGGGGGGGAAGAAAACAGCACAAGCTGGAGCTGCAAGTGCAGCATCACCAGTCACTCAAAGGCAGATAGATGACATGTTACCAGTAGAAAAAGGGGGCACATCCCTTATGCAGAATATGAACAGTACACTAAACGTGGTTCAGGAAACAATGCTTAAATTACAGGAATTGATTACGCAAAATCATACCGAACTAAAATCAGATATTTTAAGATTGGACAATAGAATGGAGATGATACAGGAGGCGATACAAAAAAATGAACAACGTATTAGTGGTGTGGAAAAAAAAACGGAACAAAATGAAAATAAAATTGAGAAGGTAGACCAGAGAGTGACAGAAATAAATAGAGAGCTGGAGTCCTCACTAATCCATCTCGAAATGGATAGATCATCTTATTTCTTAAGAATACAAAATATTCCAGAGAATAAGGAGGAAGACTTGGGAGATGTGATGGCAGGGGTGGTAGCAGAAATTCTACAGCAAGACAAAACAGATACCAGAAATGAAATAGATGAAGTGTACAGGATACAAACCAACTACGCTAGACGCCACCGCCTGCCGAAAGAAATACATATAAGGTTTGCCAGAAAGAAAACAAGAGACAACGTTTACTTAGCCACGAGAGGGGGGACATTAACATACAAAGGGAGAGAAATAAACATCTTGAAACAAGTCCCAAGAAGGGTTAGGGAACGTAGAAGAGACTATAAGCCACTAGCAACATTGTTAAATAAAAAGAACATTATATTCAGATGGCTCATTCCGGAGGGGATGATAATAAACTTGGAAGGACGAAAAGTAAAGGTGGATACCATAGAAAGAGCACAGGAGGTATATGAACAACTTGCTGGTATGGAGAAAGAGATGGAAAGTGAAGGAAAAGTGGATGGGGCAAGTGAAGAAGAAGAGCAGGAGATTGAAGAAGAGGTACAGAGGGAGGGAATTGAAGAGACTGAAGATTTAAATAAAAAAGTAGAGAGAATTAAAACAAGGACACAAACAGCAGCAGAAGCGAAAAGTAAATAGTTAGAAAAACACTTTATAAACAAAACCGGAAACGTTAAAGGAAACAAAACTTATATCATTAAACATTAATGGATTAAACAATGCACAAAAAAGAAGGAAAATATTTTCAAAATTAGTTAAACAAAAAGCAGAAGTAATATGTTTACAAGAAGTCCATATCAAACAAGTACATAAAAAATATCTGGAATATCCAAAACTAGGGAAATTATACGCATCATTAGGGGAGAAAAAAAAGAAAGGTGTAGTAATATATGTACAAAAAGAGATTGAGTCTAAAGAAATAAAAGTAGACTCCAAAGGAAGATATATAATGGTGGAAATTGAAATAGGGGGAGAAAAAATATTATTAGTAAATATATACGCACCCAATCAAAAGCAAAAAAACTTCTATCAAAAGATACATGAGAAATTAATGACAACTAAATATAAAAATATATGTTTAATAGGGGATTTTAATGGTATAATAGATCCAAAAAGAGACTACATAACAGGGCAAAACAAAAAAAATAACAAAAATACACTACCAACTACATTCAAGGACATGATAGAGGAGTTGAATTTGACAGATACATGGCGATTATTGCACCCTAAAGACAAACAATATACATTTCATTCAATACCACACCAATCCTTTTCAAGAATAGACATGGTCTGGACAAATAAAGAAATATGCAAGAACATAGCGTCGGTGGAGATAGCCCCAAACATATGGGCAGACCATAGCCCCTTAATAGTAATATGGAAAGGGAAAAAGAAAGGAATAAGGAGATGGACTTTGAACACAAAAATACTCCAAGAAGATGAATACATACAAACAATTACCAAAGAAATAAAATTATTTATGAAAGAGAATAAGAAACAGCCTACAACCATACAAACTTATGGGATACATTAAAAGCATATATAAGGGGAATTACAATTGCCTATATGGCAAAGAAAAATAGAGAAAAATGGCAGGAATACAATGAAAAAATAAAGGATATTCAGCAGTTAGAAAAAAGACTGCAAAAAGAACCAAAGGAAGAGAATACACATAAATTATTAATGGAAACGAGACATAAATTGAATTTAATTGAACAACAGGAATATTTGAAGGATATTAGGCTTACAAAACAAACATTCTTTGAAACAGCAAATAAACCCGGTAGATGGCTAGCTTATAAAATTAAAAAGGAAAAAAGCAATAGAATTATAAATCAACTGATAGACACAAATGGGGAAATACAACACTCAGACGAAAAAATAAAAGAAATTGCAACAGAATACTATAGAGACTTATACAGACAGGACCCAGTGGAACTAAATAAAATAAAAGAATATTTAAAGGAAATTAGTATGCCGCAAATAGAGGAAATTGATAAGGAAATGTTAAACAGGGATATTACAATACAAGAAATTCAAAATGCAATTCAAAAACAAAACAACAATAAAACACCAGGACCGGATGGATTTCCAGGGGAATATTACAAAAAAATGAGTACAATACTAGAGGATACTCTATTAGAGCTATATAATGAAGCATTAACAGGAGCTAGGATACCAAATACGTGGAGGGAAACATATATCACCACGATCATGAAAGAAGGTACCGAGAAAAATCATATACAAAACTACAGACCAATTTCGTTGTTGAACACAGATTATAAAATTTTTATGACAATTATGGCAGAAAGAACCAAAAAAATACTAAATAAAATTATCTATTCGGATCAAAATGGATTTTTACCAATGCGGCAGATAAAAAACAATACAAGAATCGTCTTAAATATATTGGAATATTACGAAGCGCATCCAGAAAAGCAGGTCGCCCTAGCTTTCCTGGATGCGCAAAAAGCGTTCGACAACGTAAATTGGCAGTATATGATAGGTTTGATCAAAGAGATGAAATTTGGCGACAAATTTGAAAAAATTATAGAAACAATCTACACCTCCCAGTCAGCCAAGATTATGATAAATGGGGATATGACACAATCATTCCGGATCTTTAAAGGAGTACGTCAGGGATGTCCGATGTCACCTCTGCTCTTTATCTTAACATTGGAAACATTACTAAACAAAATTCGAAATAATAAGGATATTAAGGGAACAAAGATTAGAAACCAGGAGTATAAATTACAGGCATTTGCCGATGATCTCGTATTCTTTATAGAAGAACCAATTGAAACAGGGCAAAAACTGATTAAAGAGATAGAGGAATACGGAGAATTGGCAGGATTGAAAATCAATAGGAGCTGAGATAGCGCAGTGGTTAAAAGCAGCATTGCGACCTTCAGCTGATTGCTAGTTCAGCAGTTCAGCTGTTCAAATCTCACCAGGCTCAAGGTTGACTCAGCCTTCCATCCTTCCGAGGTGGGTAAAATGAGGACCCAGATTGTTGGGGGCAATATGCTGAACTCTGTAAACCGCTTAGAGAGGGCTGTAAAGCACTATGAAGCGGTATATAAGTCTAAGTGCTATTGCTAATAAACAAAAAACTAAACTATTAACAAAAAATATGACAATAAAACAAAAAGATGAATTGGAAGAGAAATTAGGCTTACAAACAACCAAAACAATTAAACATCTAGGGATAATACTAACAAATAGATGTTCATCTATTAAAAAAGACAATTATGACAAATTAGTAAACCAAACAAGATTAGAATTAGAAAAATGGAAAAAATTACAGTTATCATTATTAGGGCGTATAGCTGCAATTAAAATGAGTATACTGCCAAAATTTTTATACCTATTCCAAACAGTTCCGATCAAATTAGAGACTAAATTTTTTACTAATTTGAATAAAATTATATCTAAATTTATATGGCAAAACAAAAAGCCAAGAATCAAATTAGCGAATTTACAGGATGATAAGAGCAGAGGTGGTCTAGGGCTCCCTGACTAGAAACTTTACTACAAAGCAGCATCCTTGGCGTGGATAAAAGAATGGATAAACTTAACTAACAAAAGAATACTAACACTAGAGGGCCACGACCTACAAATGGGATGGCATGCTTACATATGGAGAGATGGAACTAAGCCACAACTTAGCTTCAACCAACACCTAATTAGAAAATCTTTGTTAAAAACATGGTATGAAATCAAAAAGAAGAACTACATGAAAATCCCCAAATGGCTTTCAATTATAGAAGCCATGACCTACCCCAACCTAATTGATATAACCAAAGCAGCAAAATATAGCGATATATTAGATCTGACAGGGAAATTAAAAAGTAGAGAACAATTGGCGGAACAAAATATAAATATTGATTGGTTGACTTACTTACAATTAAAAACTCGACACAAAAAAGATACTGAGGGTATGGGTATAGAAATGGAAATGCAAAAACTGGATAAAATTTTGATTGGCCCGGACGAAAAAATAATATCAAAACTATATAAATATCTGCTGGAATTCGATAAAATGGAGGAAATTGTCAAGGAACCCATGATAGCATGGGCAAAAAACGTAGGCCACAACATACACTTAGCTGACTGGGAGAAAACATGGAATATAAACTGCAAAATAACTAAGTCAACAGCATATAAAGAGAATTATTATAAAATGTTTTATAGATGGCATTTAGCTCCATCAAGATTGGCCAAAATATACCCAAAAATGAATTCGGCTTGCTGGAAATGTAAAAAAGACGTAGGTACCTTCTTTCATGCGTGGTGGTTGTGTCCCGAAGCAAAGGGCTACTGGAAAAAAGTGCATGCCTGGTTACAAGAAATTACTGAGAGAACAATGGAATTTACCCCAGAATTTTTCCTTCTGGGGATAATGGAAAAACAACATCCAAAAAATATACAATATTTAATACTACATATTACAACTGCGGCAAGAATAACATATGCACAATATTGGAAAGACAATCAAATCCCACCAGAAAATATACTAATGGACAAAATATATAGATGTGCCGAAATGGACATGCTGACTATTCAACTCAAAGGACAATGCGACTCAGAATACTACAAAACATGGACTAGATGGTACAACTGGACTAAAAAAAAGAGGAAAGACTGTGTGACAACGTGAGAAGAAAACAAAGACAGAAGAGACTGTAAATTTATGATTTAATGTGCATAATTGAGATATAACAATGTTGTAAAAACGGGTGTAGATCTGTATCAAAATATTCAGATGTTTAATGAAGAAAAATAATAAAAAAAATTAAAAAAATAAAATAAAATCTGTGTTTTATTTGTTCTAGTATTGGTGCTGATGTTATACAGTATGTACAGATCTCCTTTCTACAATTTATGCATGCAATGTGTGGAAGTAGCAGTGTTCACAGACTTGAGGGGAGCAACTCTTATTCTAATACATTCAAAAAGGTGTAAGATCGAATAAATCTATCCAGCCACTAATCATATCCATAATTTCACATATATCTAATGTTCATGAATGAATAATTCCATATCAACATTTCCCCAATCAATGGGATCTTGACTAGAAAGGAAGGGAAGCACTATCCAGAAACTTTTATTTGTGAGCTTCCTAACCCTTACCCCATGCAGCACATATTCTATCATTCAAAGGCAGGGAACCTGTGTCTCTCCAGATATTGATGAGGGCAACATCTTAGCAGTGTGGAAAAATATGAGGACTCCTAGGAATTTAATTCACCAACATACAGAAGGCTGAAACTCATCCCTATAATCCTATAATCTACGGATTAGAAGACAGTACACAAAGTTGCCCCCAGCGTAGGGCTCATCAATCTGAAAGAATCAACTTGTCTTTCCCTATCCTAAACAATGTCAGGGTTTTCACTCTGCAACTGGACATGAAGAGAGTGGCAAAAATGAAAGATGTACAATGGCACTTTGGTACTCAACTGCTTTGAAACTCATTGGATTTGGTACTTGATGCATTTTGAGATGAACATTTTATCCCAGTACTCATCATTTGCTTGGCACTCGATGCACAAATCGGAACTTGTCAGTGTCGGCTGCCTTGTGACTTACTATATTATTCCTTATGAGAAAATTTTGTTTGGTGCTCCTCATTTTTGGTACTCATCACACCTCCAGGAACCAATTAATGATGAGTACCAAGGTACCACTGTAGTATCTTGAACTGTTTATGTTGGTATATGGTACATATCATCCTCATGAAGACTTTTCTGTTCTTCATTACCTTTGGAACTGCTTTGTGTATTTTAGGCTGAGTTTGATTACTATTAATAGCTGCTGCTTGACTATGTTTGTTGGATTGAGTGTTGTTGGATTATAGAAAATTACTTCTCAATATGTTTCCTTATTTTTTTTTCTTGCCTGGAAGTTTATGTTTCAGCAGAGTAGAAATGCCTACTGAGCAACTTTATTTTGAAAAAATGATTTCATCCTGTACTGACCGAAGGCAATGGAAATCCATTATGTAAGAAACCGAGATTCCATCCTCTGGGCTGACTTAGTTCATCTTCATAAACCGGAGGAAGCCATCTAGCTAGAGCAGTGTTGGAAGCTCCCCAAGTAGGATGTTCCCTATGTGATTAAAATAATTAAATTAAAATAATTTATATCATTGCAATTATTCATTATAACAGTCTATTCCATGTGTAATTTCCTTTCTATTCTTACAGGCAGTCCTCAGTTAATGACAGCAATTGGAATTTCTATCACTAAGGTGTGAAGTGATATCATGTGACTGTATCGCTGAGTGATGACAATCTCAGCAGTTATCTTTGCCAATGTTAAGTGAGAATCACGAGTCATTAGGCAAGGTCCCCCCTTGTAATTTCCTACCAGGTTCCAGCAAGCAAAACCAATGGGGAAGCTGGTGGGAAGTCACAAATCCTGTAGGTTTGCAAGCAGGCTGGTGGACAGGTAAGTGGTTGCTATGGGAGCTGCTGCAGCCCAGAGTGAGTGCAGTTAGCAGCTGCTGCTGACTGGAGCAAGCCAATCAAGTTGCACAAGGTGTTCTGTAGCCTTGCAAGAGTCTCCAACCCTTGCACAGCCAGTGGCTGCCTCGTGAAGGGCCAGGCTGGGCATGCCTCATCAGCAGTGGGAGGAAGAAGATGGAGACGGTCCCTGGGGCAACAGGAGCAGTAGAGCTCAGGGCAGATTGGGGAAAGTTGAAGCTCATCCTGTGATTGTAAATGTGGGAAGCTTGACAAGCACTTGAATTTTGATCATGTGACCCCAGAAGCACTGCAGCAGCAGGCATAAGTATCACTCATTCAGTCCTGTGGTAAATGATTGTTAAGCGGGGCCCTACCTGAACTTATTGTTTTATTACAGCCAAGCAACTCTACTTATGCCTGTACATCTTGCCAGTGGGAGAGAAAAGACTCAAAACATTGGGGAAAATGACCAGGTAATGCTGGAATATTTAATTTTAAGGGAAAACAAAGTTGAATGTAGCCAAATGTATCCTGGACTTCCCAAAACAGATGTTAATACACCCAAAGTGATGCTAAATGGAAGGAAGAAGCAATCCCTCACATGGGTGGAAGTCCTAAAGCATGAGGTAATAGAAGCACAGTTGCATATAATTTTAATTAGGAGAAATCAAAGAAAAAGCCGGCATGATTGCCCATAAAATTTAATGAAAAGTTGAAAACGCAGAGAGAGAGAGAGAAAAAAAAAACGGAAAGAAGGTCAGGCCACAAAGGGCAAAGAGACAAGTAATCCTGAACTGAAGAACATGAGGAAAATGAGAGCCCAGAATGTGCTGACATTAGAAAAAAGATGCTAATAAAAACAAAAGAGGCTTCTTTAGATGTGTTCAAATGAAATTCCGAAGAAAAAGAATCAATATACCAACTGCCCAGGGAAGGCGATAAAATGCTAGCAAGTAAGTGGCAAAGTTGGGGCAAATTTACTCAAGATATTATGAGGTTCATTCTTCTTTAGCATAGAATTATGGGTTCCTCCGTAAGTTATGAAGAGCAAAAGTTCAGAGAAATTGAAAAGCCTCAAAGAAAGGCATCAAAAGTGATCAGAGAACTAGAAACTGAACCCTATAAAGAAAGCCTCGAGGAGCTGGGTATGTTTAATCCTGAGAAAAGGTTATTGGGACAGCTATGATAACCCTCTTTAAATACCTGAAAGGGAGTCCCATATCAGGACCTGTTCCAGAATGCGGAAACACAGAATAATGGATTTCAATTACAGGAAGGGACACTACCATTCAACTTTAGGGGAAAAAAACTTCCAACAATAAGAATATTAGAACCAATTATTCAGAGAGGTGGTGGCACCCCTGTCACTGGATGTATTGAAGTGGCAGCTAGACTGCCAACTGTCTGAGATATTTTAAGCTGGGTTCCTGCAAAGAGCAGGTGACTAATGTGGCTTCAAAATGGTCCTTATCACCATCATGATTCTCTGTCCTGTTCTCTCCCTTCATGTTCATCTGCGTTTCTTGATTATTCTCATCATAGCCATTATTGAGAGTGACTGTGGAGGATGACAAGAAAGAATCAAGAAGAATGCTAGACAAGAACAATTCACACATAACAGAGGAGTTCATTAGTGTCTGTCTGTCTGTCTGTCTGTCTGTCTGCCCGTCTGTCTACCCGTCTGCTTGCCTGCCTGCCTACCTACCTACCTACCTACCTACCTACCTACCTATCATCTATCTATCTCTCTCTCTCTCTCTCTCTCTCTCTCTCTCTCTCTCTCTCTCTCTCTCTCTCTCTCTCTCTCTCTCTCTCTCTCTCTCTCTCTATATATATATATATATATATATATATATATATATATATATATATATATATATTCTCATTTATCTCATAAAGTATCTCATAAATGGGAGCTCAGTCCAGGCTAAAAAAAGCACAGTAGGAAAAGATTCAAAATATCAAACCCACTCCAGTTTAATGAATTCTAACAAAAGAGGGCTGGACAATATTGATGGTAGTTTCCAACTTTCAATACTTTATTGTGAAACCTCGCTTTAAACATCTCATCAAAGTCTATGTAATCCTTACTTCTTGATCATATCCTGCTTTGGAGGGTCTTTCAATTATGTTTTTATTTTCCTGTAGGCACTTCAGATGGGACCATGAAGGAGCACTGAAGATTGCCATGCAGGCAGAGCTGAAGGGGTTGGGGGATGCAAAGGAAATGGGGTCATGGTTTCAGAATACAGAGACTCAAATAGATTAATCTGGGTCTCCAAAGAAGAAACAGGATATCATAAAAAGAATAACAATTGGAAAGCAAACAAGTCCTAGGCCTCATTTTAAAAGCATTATCTATGATCTGAATCTCCAAGAGAGGAAATTGGGGAGAAAAAAAGCAAATCTGAAGACTGTTATTCATACAAGCATTTTTTTTTCTGAGTGGACACTCAGTAGAGAACAATTATTTTATTAATACTTGATTGATCTTCAGTATACTAAAGGGCTTAATTTGCAAAGCAGTGTGAGACAGTAATACGTTTAATTAACTGTGATAATTCACACTTGAAAGTTGACATATGCCTTAATAAAGCATTCAGATTAGTTACAGTTGATTTGTCTTTATTGAAATGGCATAAAGATCGGCATATAGTGCTATTTCACTCAATTAAAAATAATGATATGTTAATTTAACAGCTTAGCCAGTTACTTTCTTCTTGATTGCTTTAATATTTTAGCAGACAACTGACTGTTTCTGGGAGAAGAAGCTTTCCAACAGATTTCTGGGAAAGAAGAAGTGTGTAAATATTTTTTTTTTAAAAAAATGATTAGATAGATCACTTGAAAGCACTGTGGGCCAGATAGTTCTGCTATTGCGCGTAAAAGTCCTGTATTCATTTAAAATCTCTCAAGTGAAGGCAGTAAAAACCAGTGATACAGTACACAGTCTGACAAGTGGCGATCTGTGCATAAAATATCTCTTGTTCATAGACTTAAAATAAATTTGTACCTGAACATAAATATGATTTATATGCTAAATTCCTCCATATGATTGTATAATGCAGCTACAGTAAACTGACAACCTACAAATAGTCCAGAGTTTAAATGTAGCTCTATCTACGCATGGAGACTCATGTCTTCTGGATCTGCAAAATGCCCATTATTTCACTGCCAGGGCTTCAATTTTTACAAGAAAGCACATCTGTGTTCACGCATTGTCAAATGAACCAAACCTCAACAGTTGCGGGGGGAAAAGCAAAGCAAAATAGACCATGATCCAGTTTGTACATCACACTAAACCATAATTTAATATTCTGCATCCAAATGGGAAAGAACCTGGTGAAATGCCAAAGTCACTGTCCATTTCTCTTTGACTTCAGCAAATTCCTCATTTGTCACTATGCTAAACTCTGAAGTGAGATTTAAAACAAACACTAATTTAGTAGACTAGAGTTTACTTTAAATTAGAAATGTAGATGTGGATACTAAGATTTACCTGTTGTTGCAGGCTCCAGTAATGCTTCTATACTTATTGGTTGCAGGGTTGTTTCGACACTTAGATGGTAGCATTTCAGGCACACATCCAGATATATTGGAAACCACAAGGAAAACTTCACTAGATAACTGATCTGGAATTTTTTAAAAAAATGTCATAATTCTTCCCATCAATAATATTTTACGAATAGCAAACCTTATCACAGTGTATGATAGATTGGTTTAAGGATTTAATTTCAAAGATATGGTCCTTCAAGGTCTATATGATTTTTAAAAAAACTGCCTACTACACCCAAGGCAGGTGCAGTAGGCAGTTTTGATATTTTGAAAACAACCCATTAGTCTATCCCAAGCCACAAACAAAGCTATGAGCTAGTGCCTTCATCTTTATTATTCTAAAATATCAAACTTTTCAAAATTTGAGTGCTTGGCTTGAACAGTAGGACAGTTCCAAATAATACAGACACTGTCAACTTCATGAAGAGACTGATAACACTTCACAAACTGAGATTTTTGCCATATGTTCCAGCTACTCTGAGCTGCTACTTAGGCTTAAGAGAGTGCTGGCTCACTCCTAGTTTCCCTTCAAATAATCTTAGCTGTGATAGGAAGATTGTCAAGCTCTAGAAAGAAAACAATGTCAAAAATGTGTGTCCATCTGAACTGGATATTACAGATTGTTTCTTCTGTAGAGATAAATTAGACAATCTGTCCTTATCTGCATATCTGTGTATCCATTAGAATTCTGATTAATATCAGTATAATCCAAAGAACCAAGCCCAATAATGTATTTGAGCACTTGCTATAAAGGAAATTCTTCTTTATGGAGTGAAAATTGCCAATAGTGCTTGATTATCAGGATACACATCCTTTCTGTTCAAGTATTTGTTGAATTGCTTAACTCCCCAAACCAAACACAGCTGTTTCCTGTCTGCTTGTGCATAGTTCTTCTGTACAGCTATAAGAGAGCATTATGGGAAAGCAGTCTCTCATGACACATGAGATAAAGATGACCGTATTAGTTGTGAGGAATCACATGCCAGCTTCACTGATTAATGTGGGCTATAAGGTGGTAAGCATCGTATATGATGTTACCATTTTCTTTGCTTCTCTGAAAGCTTCTCATGAAGCTCTTGATAACAACAAAAAAAAAAGATTCCTGATTCTTGTGAAGAGAAGTCTTCTATAAACAGATTCATGTAAGAGAAAATGGATTAGGTACAGAAATCTTGATGACTAGATACTTTCGCTTTTAGATCCCAGTGTATCTCTGAGTTGATGATACTGGGTAGCGACAGTATTCATCTGGTTCCCTGATAAGGAAAAACATGCAAGTGTTCCAAATATGTTTTTCCTGAAACCCCCAAGTTGTGAGAAAATCATAACATCTCTTCTCAATGTTTCTCCACTATCATGTCCTACCCAATTATAATAATGTATTCAAGGACTGACACATTAGTTTGATGGCTAAATTGTCAAGAATTTGTCATAATAATTCATGCATACTAAAAAGAATTAGGGCTGTGACATATTTTGGGTCATTCACAAGTACGTGATTTTTCTCTGCACACTTCTGTAGGCCTTGCGCACCAATGGTATGACTCCCATTTGTTATACTAGTTTTAAAGAGTTTGTGTTTGTTGTGTCATGCTCAAATACCATGTTCTACTAATCTCTGCAAAGCTGCCTTGAGATTACGAAGATTCACCTAGCAATTTTCTTCGATAATTGTGATGTCATCTAAATAGCTCTAGGAGCTTGGACAGCTTTAAAATACTTGGTCCTTTGCTTTCTGCAAAAGTATTGATGCTGATGCTACACTTAAATCAAATGTTGGAGATCTATTGCCATTTTTGCATAGATTTCATGAGAAATATATAAAAATTTCATCCATTTCTATCTGTAAAAAAAACTGTTTTAGGTCTATTTTGGGAAATATTGTTCCCCAATGTGATTAGCAAAAATATCCCCAATTCTTATTGTTCCACTAGTAGTAATGATTTAATGGTAACTTTAAAATATCCACAGATCTGACATATGCTCTGCTTAGCTGTGGAAACCACAGATGTAGAAACATGGGCTCTAATAAACTTTTCAAGGGATTCTTTCAAACTTTCTTCTGATTCACTTCAGTTACCATTTTCCTGCATTTACCATTTTCCTCTGTTTTATCTTTGATGTCCTTAAGTGGGCCAATGCTATTTTTGAACACAGTAGTCTTTGTGACAGAAAGTATAGCAGTATATGCAGGCTATTGATGGGGTCTTAAGAATTACAGCCTATACAGGTGGGCCAAGGGAAATGAGCAGCCATACAAGATCACAGCTCTGCTTGATTAACCTCTAACAATGTAACCCAATACTGAATGCCAGTGCATAACAATTTAGGGTCAGTGGAGTCTTTCTCTCTGCTTCCTTGGCCATAATTGTATGTATACATCAAGAGATTAGCCATTTCCGACAAAGCTGTCACATTCATAGCCTGTGGACTCACTACATAGGGAGCGAATGGTTTAAACTATGCAAATAAATAATATAAGCACAAAAAGCTTAAATGCCAATTGCTAATTTTCACGAATGTCCCTTGGCATTTAGAGAAATAAAGAAAAATATGTTAAAAAACTCAAATGCTTGTTACTTTCTGAATTACGCCCGTATATACAGCTAGAAACTAAGCAACCCCTTTGTGTCTAATAAACTATATGCAACCAACAACAATAACTATTTAAATATCCTGAAAAAGAAATTACGTTCATCATCATATACAGGATTCATGTGTCCTTGTTATTTGGCAAACTTGATTTTTTTTTCCGTGAAGCACTAATACAGTTTTATAAGAGTTTTCTTTTCACTCTTTCATTTTTTAAAAAATTCAGACATTTAAAGTATTTAGCTGGGACTTCAAGCTCTGCTATAAATTTAAGTCTGACCTATGGCAATGTTTTTTAAAAAAATAAAACAGTACCACTTTAATCTAAGAGACACAACCCTCTCAAGCAACCACAGGGTTCCATTCCCAGTATTATCTTTATGTATTTATTCACCATTTGGAGACAGCATGCGTTTATGCTTCTGATGTTTTCCTTTCAGGTTTTGTCTGGAAGTTTCCATTTTCTCAGCTGCTCGAGATAAAACCTTGGTCTCTTCTTCCGGGTAGTTAGGAAACGGTGCATAAGCCACTGTTTGACTTCTTTGTTGAAGACTACAACAGAAATTTAAAAAATAAATAATAGCATTTTAATTACACTGGGTTTAGATGTGCACTGGGAAAGCAAGAAATAGAAGTCTCTTTTAGTATCGCCAGGAAAAAATGCTTAAATAAACATATTTGTCCAATAGAAAGGGAGGCATTATCTGACTTATATTTCTGTGAACTAGATTACTGTTCATCACCATGGCTTTAAGCATGCAACTTAAAAACTTAAATTGAATATATTTTGAATATATTTTCTGCTGGCTTTTAATATGAATGCCAACATTTGATGTTTGGCTTGCTCCTTTGGGTATTAAGGCTAGTCTGCAAGAATAAATGGAATGGACCCTTCCCTTCCACTAATATCTACCTACTGATTATTTACTGAAATTTGATTTTCTTTCTCGTCTGTCTGTGAGTTTTGGCATGACTTTCAAAAACTATTCCAGGATGGAAAAGTTGAGATGATCGAGATTACTTCATGTGGAAAAAATTTATGAAGGTAGATTGAAGCATTTGGCATGAAATGTGAGGGAGTTAAAAACGCACAGGGCACACATCCATCTGAATCAGAGCCTATATTGTACTAAAAGAAAACTCTTACAAAATGTGGCACAAAACTTTTCTATTTCATTCATAACTTCTAACAGTTGATGATTGTAGAATAATTCACAATGCTTACTGACCTTCTGAAATATCATCTGCTTCTTTGGGGCATATAAATTGATTTTTCCACTTCTTTGAGCGCCATATGGCTCTTTTGTAACCTCATCGGGATACAAAGCAACAACAGCAGCAACAACAACAATCAGCTGAGAGGATGAGCTATAAAGAGACATTGTCTGCAGAAACAGTTGCAGAATAATCTTTTTTTGGAAGTTTAGTTCTGCTTTTGTCTCATAAGTACGTTATTTAGTACTTGTATGAGATGGAAGGGAAAATCTGAACAATCTTTCACCAAAGTATAAAGGGACAAATTTTGTGTGCAATATATTTTATCAACTCCAATCAAAACCAAGTTTTCAGTTACTATAAGAACAAACTACTTGATGTATCACATGGCTAACATCCAGGTGCTCTTCTATTATTATGTTTCTTTATATTAGAGAAAGAGCACAATGATTTGATCTAGTTCGGTGCCTCCATTTTCCTTCAGAAATTTACTTCTATATAAGAATTTTTTAAAAAAATTATGACAAGGAAGGAGAATTTTTTAAAAAACTTGTGGATAATATGCAATATATGCATATTATCCACAAGTTTTTTAAAAATTCTCCTTCCTTGTCATAATTTGTCATAATATCTGGGACTTGGTTGAAAGTATTTTATTCCATTCCCTGATACACGGAAGTTTCAATCCAAACACGACCATGGAGGTTTTGATTTTTTTGGTTAAAAAACAATAGCAATAGCACTAGCAATAGCACTTAGACTTATATACCGCTTCATAGTGCTTTACAGCCCTCTCTAAGCGGTTTACAGAGTTCAGCATATTGCCCCCAACAATCTGGGTCCTCATTTTACCCACCTCGGAAGGATGGAAGGCTGAGTCAACCTTGAGCCTAGTGAGATTTGAACAGCTGGACTGCTGAACTAGCAATCAGCTGAAGGTCGCAGTGCTGCTTTTAACCACTGCGCCACCTCTAGAATGCTACATTGTTGTATATGGGTAGTTCTCGACTTACAACAGGTCATTTAGTGACCATTCAAAGTTACGACGGTACTGAAAAAAGGAACTTAGGACCATTTTTCACAGTTACGACTTTTTACAGCATCCGCACGACCATGTGATCAAAATCCAGATGCTTGGCAACTGGTTCATATTTATGACTGTTGCTCTATCCCCAGATCATGTGATCATCTTGTGCGACCTTCTCACAAACAAACCCAATGGGAAAGCCAGATTCACTTAACAACCGGATTACTAACTCATCAACTGCAGTGATTCATTTAACAACAGTGGCAAGAAAGGTCATAAAATGAGCCAAAACTCACTTAACAAATGTCTCACTTGACAACAGAAATTGGGGGCTCGGTCGTGGTCGAAAGTGAAGGACTACCTGTATTGTGTACAGAATACACAATTTATTTATTTATTTATTTATTTATTTATTTATTTATTTATTTATTTATTTATTTATTTATTTATTTATTTATTTATTTATTTATTTATTTATTTATTTATTTATTTATTATTTGTTCTTCTATGCTGCCCTACTCCCGAGGGACTCAGGGCGGCGTACATCAGTTTTAGGAGAACATTAATAATAAACAGTAATTTAAAAACAATAAAAATATACAAAAATTAAAAAATGTTCACAATCAGCCATGCCAAGGGGAGAATTCAGATGGATTTATTCATTCCCCCCTGCCTGCAGAAAGAGCCATGTCTTGACGGCTTTTCGGAAGGCCAGCAGGGTAGGGATGGTTCGGGTCTCTGGGGGAAGTTGGTTCCAGAGCGCGGGGCCCCCCACAGAGAAGGCCCTCCCCCTAGGGCCCGCCAGCCGGCATTGTTTGGCTGACGGGACCTGGAGGAGGCCCACTCTGTGGGCCCTAACCGGTCGGAAGGAAGTGTGAGGCAGAATGCGGTCCCGAAGGTAACCTGGTCCTAGGCCATGTAGGGCTTTCAAGATGGTGATCAACACAATTTCATCCCCCGGTACAAGCAATGGGGTTTAATCAGCATCATTTGTTTCGTTGATTAAAATAGGATCGCTCCAGCCCCTCTAAAGGAATGAAAATTAGCTTTTTCTCACTTTCCTCTACAGCTTCTTGTGCTGTCTAACAGATTTTATACAATGTACTTAATCAGGTCTCTTGAAGATCAAGAAATTGTGCTAATTAATTCTTTAAATTTACACGGATGCCTCTCTCACTTGCACATGACCACATACAGTTAAAACACAAATCACACTCTTCTACCATTAAAAGCAATTAAAAATTAAAAGCCACATTAAAAATACAATAAAAATATAGAGGAGACTATATACAGTATAATCATTTAATTGACCTCATACTTCCTTGGGAACCTCAAGTCTGAGGGCACATCCAATTGTTGAGTGCCTTCCAGAAAGCTGGAAGATTGGGGAAATTTCACCCAGAGGGGGGTATGATGTTCCAGAGGATGGGTGCCATAGCAGAAAAGAATAGTTTCTGGATCCTACCTAACAATGCTCCTTAGCCGACAGCACCTGTCCTTTCTATTGGATCTGATAGGATGGCTAGACGCAATCAGGGAGAGAAATAATGTGGGTCCTGTGCAGTAGTGGGTTCTAAAACCCATTGCTACCGGTTCGCCCGCTTGCTTCTGCACATGTGCAGAAGTGTCCCGGGCAGGTGGGCGGAGCCTCCCGCCGCTGGCGCTACCGGTTCACAGAACCAGACCAAACTGGGAGCAACCCACCGCTGGTCCCGTGCCATGGAGTGCCTTAAAGGTCATCACCAGCACCTTGAATTGGAGCTGGAAACAACCTGACAGCCAATGTAGTTTGTGAAGCAGAGATGTATCATGTGCAGTTCTTGAAACACACGTAACTGCCCATGTTGCTGCATTTTGAAGCTTCCAGATAATCATCAAGGGTAGCTCAAAGTAAAGCATGTTACTGCAATCCATTTGGAAGGTTACTAGGGGATGAGTAATTGAGAGTAGGGCTTTCCAACCCAGGGGTGGAGGCAAGTGATGTACATCATGAAATTGGACCTTCCTGACAACGGCTGTTGTTCAGTCCACTAAGTCATGTACAACCCTTCACAACCCATGGACCATAGCAAGCCAATCCCGCGCCCCCCTCCCCTGGTCCTCCACTGTGTCCCTGAGCTTGCCCAAATTCATGTTCATTGCATTGATGACATTATCTAACCATCTTGACTCAGCCTTCCATCCTTCCAAGGTGGGTAAAATGAGGACCCAGATTGTTGGGGGCAATAATGCTGACTGACCGCTTAGAGAGGGCTGTAAAGCACTGTAAAGCAGTATATGTCAAAGTGCTAAGTCTAAGTGCTATTGCTATCTTCTCCTCTGAGGTCCTCTTCTCCTTTTGCTTTCATCCTTCCCCAACATCAGGGTCCTTTCCAATGAGTTCTCTCTTCTCATTCAGTGGCCAAAGTATTTCAGCTTCAGTTTCAGTCCCTGTCCTGAACAAAGGACAGTCAGGGTTGATTTCCTTTTAAGAATTAACTGATTTGATCTCCTTGCAGTCCAAGTGACTCTCAATTGCCACTTGCTTTTTGAACCACCAGCAAGAAGACTGCTGGTAGGCTACACTGTTGCCCAGGTCATCCAGTCCCTGGCTTTCTGCCCGGCCCTTGACTGTGGGAGCTCAGGGCCTGGTGATCTACCACCTGTCCACCCATCTTATCTCACAGGCCATGCACAAAGAGGTGGCAGGCTGGATTTGGTCCAAAGGCTAATGCTTCTCTATTTTCTCTGGCAGAGTTTTACAGAATTCAATTATTTCTGTATCAAAGTGAACGCAGAGTAATTTCTGAATTAAGATGAACGTGCCCATTGATATTGGCAGCCTTTGTAATGATTTCAGCAAATAAATGCCATGTGCCATTCACAGATGCAGCATTGTGTTTGGGTTTTTAAAATGTAATTAACGAAATAGCTAGGCTACAAAGTAGATCCATTTGGCCAACAGGGTCCTCCTTCAAGTTCAAATAAAATGAAATCAATTTTTGTTCACTTGGCTAAAGCACTTTCAAGTCTTAGTTCATAAAAATCAGCAGATGTAACCCTGAGATCCTGTGTATAGAATTATTAAGAGTTTTTCAGGCTGTAACTAAATCAGAAACTGCCTCTTCAATTCAAGAGTCCTTTTTCACTCTCAAGGGTAGCATTGAAACTTACTGGCGTTGCACTGCTGCAGCCTTTCAATGAGAAATCTATACATTTGAGTTTTCACAGTGCTGAGAAAACGCTGTTGCTTTGTGAAGATCCGATTTAAAATAATACATCTCCTTTCTTTGTTTTCTTTCCTCTCCTGTAATATTTGGCATTCTCATAATACATTCCTGAGACTTCAAATAAAAAAATTCTCAACCTGGACAATACATATTTTCATTAAAGAACAAGTATCTTCCAAAATCCTTTCAAGTCTTCCCAGATTTTCCCCCACCACCAGTTTCAAAAATATTTTCAAGTTACCTAACTCATATTTTATGGAAAATATGATTATTTAAAGTAATTATGCTATGGAAAGGAAACAGATTTGAAAGGCCACTAAGTTGCACGAAAGCTTGTAGTTACATTTCTAGACAACGATGTATATGCTACCAAGGAAGAAACAAATATAAATGTTTGGACTTAAGAGTTCATATGATTTTTTAAATTCAGTTTCTATGGAGAAGGATAAAACCAAAAACCACACAATGTTCAGAGTGACCATTTTATTCTTCATATTTGTGATAGTTCTTTTGAATAGTTAAAAGGTATTAGAATGCCACTGAGTTGGGCTGGGCCTCTATGTTATCTATACCACATGGACAATACCTACCCCAGCACCAATCCATAGCTTAACAGAATACCAGAGTTGGAAGGAACCTTGAAAGTCTTCTAGTCCAATTCCCTGCTCAATCAGGAGACCCTAGACCTGTGATGGAGAACCTATGGCATGTGTGCCAGAGGTGGCACGCAGGAGCCTCTCTGCTGGCACGCGCACCATCGCCCCTTGTCAGATCTCCGTGGTGTTTCTTTCATGAGCTTCTGTTTCCCTGAAAACGACGAAACGGAAGCTGAGGAAAGAAAAAGATCTTGCCTCTTGCTGCGCTGCTGGTGTTGGGATGCCCCGCCTCCCACCGGCCAGCTGGTCTTCATGTTTCTGCTGCGCATGCGCGCATGTCCGTGCATGTCCGCACATATGCATGAATTTTCTCTGTGTGTGTGCATGCACCTTTCAGTTTGGGCATGCGTGCGCACGCAGTTTGGGCATTCGGTGTCTAAACGGTTCGCCATCACTTCCCTAGACCATATTAGACAAATGATTGTCCAATCTTTTCCTAAAAATCTCCAGTGATGGCACACCCCACACCTTCTGGAGGCAAGTCATTCCACTGATTAATTGTTATGTCAGGACATTTCTTTTTAGTTCCAGGTAAATTTTCTCCTTGATTAGTTTCCATCCATTGCTTCTTGTCCTGTCTTCAAGTGCTTTGGAGAATAGGTTGAACCCTTAGATATTGGAGGACTGTTATCATGTCACCTCTAGTCCTTCTTTTAATTAAACCAGATATACCCAATTCCTGCAACCATTCTTCATATTTTTTAGCCTCAAGTGTGCTTATCATCTTTCTTGCTGTTCTCTGCACTCTTTCTTAGAGTCTCAACATCTTTTTAATATATCCTGTTCACCCATCTTATCTCTTGACTGTCCTAAGTCTAACCAAGCCCAGTTGCTTTCTTCTCAATCATCTTGTATCATATAGCCAAAGTCACAAGAGCAGCCTGTCTTTAGTTGTCTAGGACTCATTGACAGGTTCTGTTTGTAGTCTACAGTATTCTTAATTATAATAGTCCCCAAATCCCTAATTCAAAAGCATCTATCTTCTTTTCTTTTTTTCTTTTATGTATTCAATTCTTTACCATTGGAAAACCATTGCCTTGTCTGGCGTTGTCATAGAAACTTTCTTGCCTTTTTTTATTTGGCCGATTCCATCTTCCCTCTGCCTGTCCCTATCTATTTCTGATCCCCTTTACTGCCTTCACACCTATGTTATTAATAAGATGTTTGCTAAGCATGCTGGTTGACATGACCTTTGAATCCTCTCCCTCCCAACACATCCTCTGCCATCTTTCATTTTCCAACTTTTACTCAAAATGATTTTACTTCAGGTAACATGGCATATTAATTTCCAATTTTGGTTCTGGTTGTCATCCCTTCCAGTCCTGCCAAGTTTACAATATATTTGCTGTGCAAGATAATAATAACAATAACAACAACAACAACAACAAGCTGTTCCATGGATTAATTGTTCTAACTCTCAGGAAATTTCTCCTTATTTCTAAGTTGCTTCTCTCCTTGTTTAGTTTCCACCCATTGCTTCTTGTTCTACCCTCAGGTGCTTTGGAAAAAAGTTTGACTCCCTTTTCTTTGTGGCAACCCCTGAGCTATTGGAACACTGCTATCATGTCTCCCCTAGTCCTTCTTTTCATTAAACTTGACATACCCAGCATTGTTCCCTCTAAGGTGCGCGGCCGCGCGGTCGCGCACATAATGAGAGAATGCCGCGCGGAAGTTTATAACTTCCGCACGGCATTTTCTAATGGCAGAGGCTGCGTGCCTGCGCAGCCATGCAGATGAAAAGAGAACGCTGCGTGGCAGTTTCTAACTGCCGTGCGCCGTTTTCTGATATTACAGGGAACATTGATACCCAGTTCCTGCAACCGTTCTTTATATGTTTTAGCCTCCAGTCCCCTAATCATCTTTGTTGCTCTTCAGTTAAACAGGGATGAGAACAAGGGCTATACTGTATTCTCTCTCTAGTCTTCATACTCTTTTCGCTCGGCTTCTGAAAGTGTTTCTCAAAAGACAAGGGTCCTGATACACCTGTTACTTGTAATAATATATTTCATGTTCACAGTCAAAAGCCATGCTTATAATCAATAGAGCAAAGATTTCTTTTCCTAACTGTCTGAAAGGGGGGGGGGGAATAATTGCAGACTACAGGAACCATTTGCACTACCCAGGTGACCCTGAGGACACAGAGAAACCTCCAAGTGCTTCAAGGACCCTCTAAAAGGATGCAAATTACCAGCTGTCTGCAAGGAATATGAATCCTTCCATTCCCCACTATTCTGTCAGAGCTGAAGAAGTTTCTTGGATGAGAAGCAAAACAGCTTCAAAAGAAAAAACAAGAAAGTCCAGTTGCCTCCTGAAAAAAAAGAACACCTTTGGGACAACCATGACCAGGATGACTGAGAATTCTTTTCTCTACAGAATTCTTTTCCTAAATTCTCTTCTTTCCATTTGCTTGGCTATGTGATTTCATCTGCCTTTTTCGAAACTTCCATTTCATTTGGCGTTTCTCTCTCTCTGTAGGGCTTCTACTCACCTTGTTAGAATTTTAAACAAATCGTTGCTTAAGTAAGGAATTAGCGCAAAAGCCTGGTAAATCTGCACCTTCTGTTGCCTCTGTCGTCTTTGGTATAGGATCTATCCCCCAATTGCCTGCTGCCTCTGGACCGCATAGACGTGTTCCCATGGACATAGAATCATTTGCAGATTAACTGCTTCTTCTGCAGCTTTAAATAGCTCCGTTGGGTATTTTGATTGCCTCCGGTGCCTTTCTACTTGACAGCCGGATTATTGCTTCTTATGTGTAACTTTTTAGTGGAATTGGTTCTTGAATACATTCTCTGTATACAGATGTTTCTGTCACTCCAGAATTCCATTTGTGAAGGGTTTCAATATAACATTTCCGTCTTCTTTTAACTTCATTTGCCTCTCTATTTTCTACTAGACCTTCTCTATGATTATTCTTGAATATATTAGCAATAAATGTTCTTATGAGCTTCTTAAGAATAGTATCATTTTGCTCTTTTTCTATTATTTTCTTCTATGTGTTAGCATTCTTGAAACAGATCTTTCTTTGTTGCTTGTTGCTGTTCATTGTCATTATTTGCCTTTCTTGTTTTCCAAAATTTTCATTATATTTTTTTTGTCTTTGCTTGACTGGATAGCATATTCTGAAAGTCACTGGATTCTTTCCTCTTTAACAGTTTGAAAATGTTTTTTCCACTTCAGTTTTTATGGAGTTTCCTTTCTCTTCACTGAACTCTTTTGGTTTTGTTTCATATAAGTTAAGTGTTCTGAATCAGCTTGGGGCATGGGGTGGGTTCTAAATTTTTTACTGCCGGTTCTGTGGGCGTGGCTTATTTTGTGGGTGTGGCTTGATGGTCATGTGATGATGGGCAGGGCTTCATGGTCATGTGACTGGGTGGGCATGGCTAGGTGGTCATGATCCTAGTTCCCCCTACGAGGATTCCTGCATCCGGACCTTTTGCAATCCCCCAAAGGATTAAAAGAAACCAGATTCCATACAGCTCTGAACCCTTAAGGCAAACCAAATATAAGTGTCTTCGCTTAATGGCTGGTTGCTTAGCAACTGTTCAAATTTACAACTGATGTCCTCAGAGCTACTTGACCTGTTTTGGGAGCTTTGACAGCCATATGCACGCACACGTTCACACACACACACACACACACACACACACACACACACACACACACACACACACACACACACACACACACACATTTATGACCAGTTACAACATCCCACACAGTCATGTGACTGAGGTTTTCTATGTTTCTGCCAGTTTCCAACAATTCCTTCTGATTTCCGTTTAAAAATGCCCATTGGGGAAAATGGACTTGTTTAACAACCACAGTGTTTGCTTAATGACCACAAGGTTCATTTAATGGCCATGGTGTTTGCCTAACTCAGGGGTCTGCAACCTTAAACACTCAAAGAGCCATTTTTCTATTTTCTTTTAACAAGTACCTCTCTCTCTCTTGTCTCTCTTTCCCTTCCCCCCTTCTCTCTCTTTCCCTACCCCTCTTTCTGTGTCTGTCTCTCTTTCCCTTCCTCTCTCTCTTCTCTCTCTTCCACCTCTCACTGTGTGTCTGTCTCACTTTCCCTTCCCCTCTCTCTTCTCTCTCTCTTTCCTTTCCTTTCCTTTCCTTTCCTTTCCCCTCCCCTCCCCTCCCCTCCCCTCCCCTCCCCTCCCCTCCCCTCTCCTCTCCTCCCCTCCCTTTCCCCCTTCCCTTCCCTTCCCTTCCCTTCCCTTCCCTTCTTTCCTTCCTGCCTCAGTGCATGGAGGCAGGAGGCAAACCGCTGCCTCCTGCCTCCATGCACTGAGGAGGCCAAGCAGCAGTGGGAAGATCACGGACCTCCTGATGCAGGAAGGGGCTGCCAGCGATGCCCTCAGGTGAAAATGTTGTGAACGGGGAGGCTCGACCCCCCCTTAGGAGCCTCAGTTTACTCGTGAGCACCATTGGCCTTTCTCCCTGCCTCTCCCGGTCAATGTTGCTCACGAGTAAACTACAGCTAGGATCTCCTGTGTGCTTCCCTCACAGGCCAGGCAGCTGGGGGAAATGCACAGGAAGAGCTCCGGTGCTGCGATCTCCCGTGTGCTTCCCTTGCAGTCCAGGCAGAGGCTTTCCGCATGGGACTTACACAAAGTGCTATGCTGCGAAAGACTCTCTCTCCCAGGCAAAAGCAGCAGGGGTGAGAAGCAGCAGCCGCTGACCTGGAGAGCGCATGATGGAGCCCTCCATGTGTTCTCCAGTGATCTGTTTTCTCTCCCCCGCTCTGTTTCTGGGAGAGAGTCTTTCGCAGCTCAGTGTTTTGGGGACCCATCCAGAAAGCGAGGCACAGAGAAACAGCCAGGTTGAAGGCCGGTACTTTCAGCGCCCATGAGGAACTGATGCTTGGAGCAGTTTTGGAGCTTGTTAAGGAGGAGGACTGCTCCTCGGCCCCAGCCATGCATTTTCAAGCCTTGACTGCTTGGAGTGAAAAGCTATTGCAATAGCCCAGGCCAGGGGTGAAATGCTCCCGGTTCGGGTGGGCCAGTCGGTCATCGTAGAACCGATAGAGCTGATAGTGATCGCAGCACGAGCCTTCCCCCACCCGCTTCCCCCGTCTGCCTGGATGCAGCCATTTGGGTTCTTTTACCCTCTGTGCATGCGCAGAACGCTTTGCGCATGCACAGAGGGTAAAAGAACCCAAATGGTGGCGTCCAGGCGGGTGGAGGAAGCGGGTGGGGGAAGGCTCGCACTGCAATCGCTATCAGCTCTATCGGCTCTACGATGAAGACCGGCCCGCCCGAACCGGGAGCATTTCACCCCTGGCCCGGGCTTGAAAATGCATGGCTGGGACCAAGGAGCGGTCCTCCTCCTTAACAAGCTCCAAAACTGCTCCAAGCATCGGTTCCTCGTGGGTGCTGGCATGTCTTCCCCTCTGCCATCAGCCATGGGAGGAAGGTAAGGTCGCGAGCCCAGTGGGGATGGTGGGGGCCCCACGGCAACCTCCGGGGATGGGGTGGTGGGGGCTAGCGCGACCGCAACTTACCTGTAGGCAGGAGGAGGCAGCTCAGTTGGGGCGCAGGGCAGGTACCACATGGGAACTTCAGAAGGCAGCTTAGGCGGTGAGGAGTGAGTGAGTGAGTGGGCAGGGTGGGTGAGTGGGCATGGTGAGCAATAAACAGCTTCTGCGCGTGCGCAGAAGCCAAAAACAAGATGGTGGCACCTATGGCACCGCCGAGAGAGCTGGTTTGGGGGCGTGGCCAGCTGGCCATCACTCCTGGTTTGGCGAGCAGTGGGAAATTCCCGCTACCGGTTCTATAGAACCGGTCTGAACCAGGAGCAACCCACCTCTGGCTTGGGGTATATCTGAGCCACACAAATTCATAAAACAATTTAATGGCAGAAAAAAGTTAGATTTTTGCAACCCTGATATGGTATCCCAACCATGTGTCTTTCACATAAAATTGTAAAAATAAAAGTAATGGTTTCTCTGTCTAGTCATGTCTGACTCTAGAGCATGGTGCTCATCTCTGTTTCTTGGCTGAGGGAACCAGAATTGTCCGAAGACAATTTCCATGGTCATGTAGTCAGCATGGCTATATGCCGAGGCGCATGGAATGCTGTTACCTCCCCTCCAAAGTGGTGCCTATTTATCTACTTGCATTTGCATGCTTTAGAACTGCTAGGTGGACAGGAGCTGGGACAAGTAACAGGAGCTCATCCCGTTGTACAGAACTCGGGTTTTGAACCTGGGCTGTCAGTTTCCATCTGACAAGCTCAGCATCTTTAACCGCTGAGCCATCATGCCCCCCCCCCCCCCGGTGAAATCGTACCAACATAAAATTGTTTCACACTCAACTCCTGGAAATCCTATAATTACTAAACTGCACTTTTTTATCTTCTGTTTCAAATATGTGGTTGATTGATTTCATTGTTATCTACCGCATAATATTCCAATGTAAAATGTGTGTTTTCATTGCTTGAAGCTGGTGTTTATCAAAAATTTGTCTTCACAATACTCTATTAACATACAGTATATACTGCATCACTGCATTTATTCAATCAAAATATTCTTGTAATTCAAGCTGCTCATTTCTTCAACATTAGCATTTCAATCACATAGCAGTGCACAACGTAATTCCCTGATGTTGATTTAACACTTTTTGCAATTTGCCATAGAATTCCTGAGTTTCTCTGTCTTTATTTCTGTAGTAAGTGCATAACTTTTATAATGTAGATGTTACTGGATTTCCACTGATTCTAATAATTATGATCTTATCATTTATTGTGCTATACCCGAACACATACTTTATAATGTCCTTTTTGAGTATGATAGCCACTCCATTCCTTTATATGGTTACATGGATTGAATGTAATCATCTGATTGAAGTGACAGATTCCGGCCACTTAACTTCATTTCTTCCTAAAACATTTATTTTAGTATGCTTCACTTCACTTCAAAAATTTCAGGTTTTCATCAGTCTTTGCTTCTCATCTTATGTATTCCAACTGTTTCTTCCTGTGAAGCATACCAGAGAAAGAAGCAGCATTTTTTAAAAAGTGCCTTGGATAAATTGAATCTGTTGAATAGTATGTCTCTGAGGAATTCTTCTTTCCATACTGGTATGGAAAGTAAGGTCAGTAAGGGGCGTGCATAAGTGCACCAGCGTGCCTACCGTCCCTGTCCTAACGTTCCCTCTTATCACTACCCATCTTATGTATATAAACAATGTTATATCTATATATATTACCAATACGTACTTGACAAAATAAATAAATAATAAATCATCAGTGACCAGAATGTTATCAGTTTATCGTGTGATTCCCTCCAGATCGTCTCATGAAAAGCAAATGTTCTACCCCAATAATTAGAGGGATGTTTTTCAACCTTGGTTGAAAAACATCCCTCCAGCACCCAAATTGTCAAGTGCGAAAGATTGGGTCCACATGCTTGTTGATCAAGTCCAATTAAACTGATTTACGGCTAAAAAGCCTATGCGTAGGAATCTTCTCAACTAACGGTTAGCAGCTGCTTGGAGTTGGATAAGAGTCAATGGAATTCAAGGGAGGTTGGACTTAGTTTGCTTGTGGCTACATAGAGATTCTAGGCTTATCCCTCTTTTAACTCCGCTCCTAGGTTCTGCAACTTCTTCCTCTACATAAACATAATAGTTCAGCCACAGCAAGGCTATATTTTGGCAACAATCAGATGGGGTTTGCTCATATATTCTTCCAGCTTTGCTTTTATATTTTCCATTTGCCTTCATCCTTACAGTAGAGTACCCTTACCTTCTTCATTCCCTTTCAACCTCACTGGCAAAAGTGACCCTTCCAGGATCTTCAACTACTGCCAACATCACAATGAGAGTCACTGAAGCTACTGAACCATCCCACCATGTCAAGTTTGCAATCCCCTAACCTAGGTTGAAGAAGACAGCTTTCTTCTACAGTACATATTTTAAAAATGGTATCATTCAAATGTTTTGCTTTAAAAAAAAACACTGTTAATTTGTTTGCCTTCAATTACCCTTTCTTTCTTAAGCTGCTCCTCTTTCCCATGTCATAGCTGTCACTTCCATATTGTGTTACATTATCACAGGCGTAAATGCCAATTATGAAGTTGTCCATTTTCTATCTTCCTTGTGTTTTCTGTGATCTTCACTAACTCTTTGATCACTTTAATCTTGCAGCTCTAATAGTGCTGTGCATTGGGATACACAGAAGGAATTCAAATCTGTTACTAGTGTTTTTTTTAATTATTTAAAGCAGATGTAGATGATATAACCCCAGTGATTAATATGGCTGATCAGCTCCATTTTTTGATCTCCAGGGATTTCCCAAGTCACACTGTCAAATTTGAGTAACATGAAGATTTAGTTGCATATTTTTTTCTAAACAAACAAGCAAAGAAAAGAGATCCATTAAGCCTCTACAGCAGTGGTGAAATTCAATTTTTTTTACTACCAGTACTGTGGGCGTGGCTTGGTGGGCGTGGTGTGGTGTGGTGTGGCTTGGTGGGCGTGGCTTGGCGGGCATGGCATGGGAAGGATACTGCAAAGTCTCCATTCCCACCCCACTCCAGGGGAAGGATATTGCAAAATCTCCATTCCCACCCCACTCTGGGGCCAGCCAGAGGTGGTATTTGCCGGTTCTCCAAACTATTCAAAATTTCCACTAGCGGTTCTCCAGAATCTGTCAGAACCTGCTGGATTTCACCCCTGCTCTACAGGTATCACATAATATTTATCCTCAAAGCTCCTTCTCAAATCTCAGAAATATGAAAGAGGGAAAATATTTCATTCCCAGCTCCTTCCAGGGACATCACTTCAATTTAACTTTGGGGTGGAGAGATCAGAGGTCAACACAATCTCAAACATTTGGCTCTGCTTTCTTTCCACCCAGCACACTAAAGTAGTAACCTTATTCTACTAGTGGTAGGACCAACCCTGCAGCTATGCAGATATGGTGGAATAAATGTCTCCTGCCAGTTCTAAATTGCTAAGATATATTTACCTGTTTCTTTTGGTTCCTTTTGGTTCCTCTTCTGCTTCTGGTGTTTCTTCCTTCCTAATTCCATTTTGCTTTATTTTTCTTACCCCTAGAAAAATAAATTTGACTCAGCAATTAAGTACCTTTTGTAAAAACAATAGTAAAAAAAACTCAATATACCATCAACATGGTAGAAAGGATGGCATATACTACTATTTCCTTATGTGGGGGTTTTCAGCAAAAAGTTTGCTCCTAAGTACTGTTCCAGGAACTATCCTTTTGTGTTAATCACTAAATTCCAATTGGTTAAGAATTAGATGCACTTCAATGCTTCTGAATAAACCTCCTTTAGATTTGTGCTGTGTACTTTTGCTGATACCTACAAAGAAATCAATCTTTATATCTTGTTCAGTATAGCTGTTACAGGAAAGTGTATCTAATCAGTCACTGTGATTTATGTATCACATGATAAACTGGAATAGACAGGGCACAAGAAGAAATCCAGACTTAAAAATACTGTCATTCACACAACCCTAAGCCTTTTAGAATAACTTATTCCACACTAAGTGTTGCGGTTAGTCAAAAACCATGATGGATGCCCTTGAAGGATTGGTCTTTTACTATAAGCTTTTTAAAAAGATGAAATCAATTAAACAATAAATAAACCAGTACAGGTGTTCCTTGGTACACATCATTAATTGGTACCAGGAGGTGCAACGAGTGCTAAAATGGACGTATCCCAAACAAACCACGTGACTTACCATGTGACCCTTTGTTTCAACTGGGAATAACTTTCTGTCAGTGTCCCATTTCCTATGTCAGTGACCTTCCCAGTATGGCCATCGTCCTGTCTGCCCTCTGTGGCCATTTCCCTCATTTTGCAATGACCTTCCCAGCATGGCTAACTTCCTGTCCATTCTCCACAGCCGGCCCTCTTCCTATCGCGGCACATTGACTACTAAACAAACTCCAAGTGCTGGGAAAACATTTTCTCATCAAAATACGCCAAACACCAAATTCAATGGGTTTTGAAACAATCGAGAACCGAGGTACCACTGTATGAGATATAACTATTAAGAACAAGATATTGGTATTTTGAAAAAAGTAGGGTGCTAAATTTGGATTGATATATTTTTCCTAAAGTAGGAAATAATTTACTATATATAAAAAAACTCTCAACAATGCCTTGGTAAGGCCACACTTGGAATATTGCATTCAGTTTTGGTTGCCACGATGTAAAAAGGATGTTGAGACTCTAGAAAGAGTGCAGAGAAGAGCAACAAAGATGATTAGGGGACTGGAGGCTAAAACATATGAAGAACGGTTGCAGGAATTGGGTATGTCTAGTTTAATGAAAAGAAGGATCAGGGGAGACGTGATAGCAGTGTTCCAATATCTCAGGGGTTGCCACAAAGAAGAGGGAGTCAAACTATTCTCCAAAGCACCTGAGGGTAGAACAAGAAGCAATGGGTGGAAACTAAACAAGGAGAGAAGTAACTTAGAACTAAGGAGAAATTTCCTGACAGTTAGGACAATTAATCAGTGGAACAGCTTGCCTCCAGAAGCTGTGAATGCTCCAACACTGGAGGTTTTAAGAAGATGTTGGATAACCATTTGTCTGAAGTAGTGTAGGGTTTCCTGGCTAGGCAGGGGGTTGGACTAGACGACCTCCAAGGTCCCTTCCAACTCTGTTGTTATTATTATTATAGCATCCCTTCACCATGATATTCATTTTCTCTGATTTGTGAAATATATTGGAACACTTCATCATCATCATCATCATCATCATCATCATCATCATCATCATCATCATCATCATCATCATCATCTCCTTTTTACTTACTTAATAAGACATTTCTGCCATTCTGGACAAAAGCAACAAAAACAACCATGCTGGGAATTGTTAGCAAAATTATGAAGAAAATGAATACTTTCATCTGAAAAATAGTGAAAACATTCGAAGGAACGGATGTTAAAATTACAATTTAGGAAAAGACCCATGTACATTCTTTGTTAATAGTGTGTATAATATATGATTCCCTTTCAGTCTCACTAATCAAGCTAAATCAGACCTTTTTGGCTTAAAGTGTTAGTGATGGAGGGAGTTAGGTGCAGAAGAAACTCCAGTAACTAATGATTTTTTTTAAATGCTATGTTTAAAATAAGATGCCTCTTAATTTCATAAAAACGTTTTCCAAAAATTGAATTATTACCTAATCAAATTGTACATGCCTTGAAATTTCTTCAATCACTTCAAATTAAACTCCATACAAGATACTGATAGTAGACCAAAGTCAGTGAATCTGTTCTAGACTAGAGCAAACTATAAGAAGCTGTGATGGTAAATAAAAAAATTAAATATTTTATTTTTTATTTACCATCACAGCACCTCATAGTTTATTACTATACATCAATCACATTTTAACCACACTTTTCTGAGGTAAAACCAAACCAAAGGCTGGTTTGCAAGTGTCAATCATTATTTTCTGAATGTCACATCAAAGTATGACCTAAGCATGTAAATAAGATCGCCAGAGGTACGGTTACATTGGCAACATTTCCAAATTATTGACTTTGATTGCTTTTCAGTGGAAATGACATTCAGCTACAAATTCTAAGCCGTCAGGAGTAACATTACCAACCCTAAGCATTTCCTTTTATTACTGTAGTCAACAGCTATATAAATATAAAGCTTATATTGCTACTGAATTGTTAATTATAAATCCAGGCACGCCAGGACATATAATTCCTGCACAAATTAGTGCCAGCAGCAGTTGGACACCTGAGTTGCTAGCCATTCCCATTATACTTTGCAAGCTAACATAATTACTTTCATCCCCACACACACACCGAAATTAAAAGAGAGCACTTTATGATCTCACCTTTTTTCTCTCCATGGAGGTGCTCATCTGCAGACCTGAGGCTTCTGGGCTCAGAAGTTCTTCTGGAACAGCCAACTGAAGTGCTTTTCAAGACTCTGGGTTTTAGCAGAAATTTGTTCTCTGCATGAATGCACATTCAAAAACCCTGCTGATGACCCAAATTTATTTTGACCTATGCTAAATAAATAAATAACCCAAATGTGCTTCACTGATAAAACGCAGCCCTTTCTCAAAACTTTACACCTCATTTCCTGTCCTCATGTCATTCCAACTTGATCCGGTTCAAAAAAATTGAAATTATGTAAAATGTCAAGTATGGATCAATACTGATTCTCCAGCTATCTGATCCACCAATTACCCTTTCTTTTCTTTTATTGCATCAGAGTCTCTTTAACATTAAAGGACTCGTGGTAATTGTAATCATGAACATTATCTTCGTTCTATTTTATGCCACTTTTATTTTCTTGGGTTTAAAACATGCATTTGGGGAGATACAAAGAGCACTACAGTGGACGTGGCGCATAATATTTATTCTGTTTACTAGTATTTTGAACAAATGGGAAATTATCACAAAGAGATAGCTTTCTCTGCAGGAAAAATAGCAGTGCTCCCCTCCTCTCTTGTATATAATATACATCCTAATATAATCATTTTTATATGTGGCTTACAAAAATGCTATCTTGACATACCTGCTATCCAGTACTAAGATGCCTCATTTGCAATGGCCTTCAGAGACCACAGTCCACTATATAGAGAGCAGCACCTCAGAATATATACATTTAATAAATATATATTGTTGAGTTTTATACCTTAAAAATTCACAGGACACTTTAAGTGAGGTTTGTACAAATATGAATTACCCAGGTTATTCAGAGTGAAAAAAGGAACTTCCTAGGACTGGTGTTTATATTCCAAATATAGTCTGCTTCCCCCATCACTCATGAGCCGCAGTGGCGCAGTGGTTGGAGTGCAGTACTGCAGGCTACTTCTGCTGACTGCCGGCTTCCTGCAATTTGGCAGTTCAAATCTCACCAGGCTCAAGGTTGACTCAGCTTCCATCCTTCCGAGGTGGGTAAAATGAGGACCCAGATTTTTGGGAGAAATATGCTGATTCTGTAAACTATTTAGAGAGGGCCGTGAAGCAGTATATAAGTCTAAGTGCTTATTGCTATTGCTACTCTACATATATATGTATTAACCATACATTGAATATTGGTTTAGGCATTTAGTCTAATGTCCAACCAACTGACAGAATTCGACAATATGTATTTATTGCTTAAAATGGCATTCAAACCAAAAAATTACTTAAGGGCAAATAAGAACAAGCCATAGTAAAAAAAAAAATCAGCATGGACTCAGCAAAAGTAATTCCAGTCTCACCAAACCTCTACATTTTTTTTATCTTGACTTAGGGGTAAGCAGTGGGCTGACCGAGTTTGTAGATAATTATTTAGGATGATGAAAACCAAGATTAATTGTGAAAATTAATCCCATTTCATAAACCAAGGCCTTTAAAGTCACACAGTTAATGATGCCAGTCATCCACGGAGGAGGTGTTATCAATAATTTCTAGAAAAGATCTTGATAACTTAAATATTGGAATTCAAAATCAACAGAAAGAACCCAGGATCCTCTTACTTTTAACGTGAGTGGTGTTATAACTATCTTCGGTTAACGTTTAATGGGACTTAAACATTTGGGAATCTTCTTTCCAGTATTCAAAGGGCTACAACGGTATTATGTTTCCTACCAGGCCTCTTATGTTTACACCAGGAATCTAATTTTGTAAATTATCTAATTTAGAAGTGCATCTCTCCCAATAGATTTGCATTAGAAGCAGAGAAGGGTAAGAAAGAAAAATCGATAGACATAATTACTAAACAATCCTGAGCCACGTCTTTTTTTAGCAATAAGATTTCACCAATGAAGGCTGATTTCTCTTTCTCTGCTAATGACCCAATTTAGTTTGAAACTCTGTTTTTGCTTTTAATAACCAAGTCAGTTTTCTCTGCTCCTTGTGCTTTGGTTGACAAACATTGATTCGAAAAGCACAAACTCATGCCATTCTTTGTCAGTGGAGAGTTGCAGACTGGTGAACGGTCCTGAAAGAGAGATTCACAGCAACATGACATAGATTTTTTTTTCTCCTTTCAAAACTGAAAACCTACTTATACTTCAGAAGGCAGGAATCAATATGATTTTTGTTCATTCTTCCAACATGGTAATAATGTTCTTGTTTATACTTTAAAGGTGGAGAATTGAGGCTGGGGAATAAAGTACTTATCTGGGATTTTAATATTGGAGTCATTCTAGATAAGAGAGATTTCATTTTTATGTGGTGTTCTAGCCTCAGTACCTCTCACCCCAGGGAGGGATAAATTATCAATTGACTCCCTGTAAAATTTGGAAACGATAAAAAAAGTGAGAAAAAAATGGGAGGGTTATTACAGACAAGACTGCTGTTCCCTATTTTTGGTGAATTTGTCATCAGAGCTGCTATGAGTCCTTAGGGAGTAGGGCGGCATAGAAGAACCTCCAAATAAAATAAATAAATAAATATGGTCAATTGAATTCAGACGGGACAATTCCCCTTTCCTTTGCTGAAGTTTGCAGTCCCTAGAATGCCTAATTGAAGATCTGCCCGAAACGTTTTAGGGCATCCATCCCTATTGCTGAAAGAACCACATGAAGGCTCTTCTGCTTGTCAGCTTACAGGGCTTCAAAAATGTGAAAAGACATGGGAAAAACCAATTCAAATGCATATTGAGGTGGCGCAGCAGTTAGAGTGCAGTACTGCAGGCCACTTTAGCTGACTGTGATCAGCAGGTCAGCGGTTCAAATCTCACCGGCTCAAGGTTGACTCAGCCTTCCATCCTTCCGAGGTAGGTAAAATGAGAACCCAGATTGTTGGGGGCAATATAAATATACATTGCTTAATGGTGTAAACCGCTTAGAGAGTGCTTGCACTGTGAGGCGGTATATACAGTAAATCTCACAAACAAACAAACAAACAAACAAACAAACAAACAAACAAACAAACAAACAAACAAACAAACAAACAAACAAACAAACAAATATTAGGCATATCGCTCATCAGATGACAAGCCCTTGGGTGGGAGGCTAGTCATCATAATCATTGATTGCTTCTGGCCATTGTCTTGGAACAGTCATCCAACCTCATTCCATCCAGCAGCCTCGTTATTCATTTGCAGACCTTCTCTTTTGAGAATATGGTAGGGAGATTTGAATAATAGAATAACAGAATAGCAGAGTTGGAAAGGATTCTAACCCAACCCCCTGCTTAAGCAGGAGACCTTATGCCATTTCAGACAAATGGTTGTCCAATCTTTCTTAAAAACCCTCAGTGTTGGAGCACCCCACCCCCACTCAACTTCTGGAAGGAAGTTGTTCCTCTGATTAATTGTTCTAATTTTCGGGAAATTTCTTCTGAGTTCTAGGTTGGTTCTCCCTTTGATTAGTTTCCATCCAATGCTTCTTATCCTGTCTTCAGGTATTTTGGAAAATAGGTTGACCCCCCCCCTTCTTTGTTGCAGCACCTTAGATATTGGAACACTGCTATCATCTATCCGGAGACTACAATTGGTGCAAAATGCAGCTGCGTGAGCTGTGGTGGGTGTGCCTAGGTACACCCACGTGACACCCATTCTCCGCCAGCTGCATTGGCTGCCCATTAGTCTCCGGACCCAATTTAAGGTGTTGGTTTTGACCTTTAAAGCCCTACATGGCTCAGGGCCAGGTTACCTTCGGGACCGCATCCTGCCGCATACCTCCCTACGACCGGTTAGGTCCCACAGAGTTGGTCTCCTCCAGGTCCCATCGACCAATCAATGCCGGTTGGCAGGGCCGAGGGGGAGAGCCTTCTTTGTGGGAGCCCCCTCCCTTTGGAACCAACTCCCTCCAGAGATTAGGACTATCCCCGCCCTGCTTCCATAAAGCAATAAAAACTTGGCTCTTCCGGCAGGCGGGGTGAAAGTGAGACCAATCAGACTATATTTGGGTCTCCCCCCTTGGTTATGAATGTCTGATATTGTTTAATTTTTATAATTTTTAATTATGTTTTTATATGCAATAATGATTTGAAATGCTGTCAGCCGCTCAGAGTCCCTTGGGAGTTGGGCGGCATACAAATCTATTAAATTAAATTAAATTAAATTAAATTAAATTAAATTAAATCATATCACCCCTAGTCCTTCTTTTCTTTAAATTAGATATAACCAATTCCTGCAACCGTTCTTCAGAAATCTAAACTAGGTGATACTTGGATGGTGTGAGATGGCTGACGCTACCATACCCAAAGATGAAGCAGGCCCAAAGGCAGTGTGGATACTTGATTGTTTTCTTGCAGACGTTTCATTACTCAAACTAGGTAACATCATCAATGCTAGTGGATAAAACCAAGAATCTTATCTAAAAGATCCCTTCAGGAGATAAATATGAAGGGACTAAATTATCAGGGAAACAAAGAAGAAATAATAGGTGAACCAAACAAAAGAAATTGAGCAATGGAAAGCACACACCCCATCCCATCAACAACTACCAGACTTGTAAAGCAACAAGGCAAGAGTAGCTGCCAGACTTGAGAATCAACAAAGCAAAGCAAGCAAGGACTCTGAGGGATAAAAGGGGTCCTGAAGTTCACCCACTCTTTCAATCATCTTTGGATCCAGACTTGGTGGCATCCATCCTTCTGGCTAGTGTACATGCATATGAGAAAGAGTAAATATACAATGCAATTAGTAAAGTTTTGTTGTTATTTTAATTTCACTGGGTCTCTGTGTATTCTAAAGCAGGCGTCCCCAACTCCGGGATGCAGCCTATTTGGAACTGGGCTGCGCAAGCAGTGTGCGAGTATGCATGCGCACAGTAGTGGGTTCTAAAACCCTTTACTACTGGTTCATGCTTGTGTTTGTGTGACGCTTCTGCGCATGCACAGAAGCGTCCTGGGTGGGTGGGCGGAGCATCCCGCCACCAGCGCTACCGGTTCTAAGAACCAGTCCAAACCGGGAGCAACCCTCCGCTGGATGCGCAGCTTCACTTGCGTGAGCGACAAGAATTCACACTGACCTGTGCAACTCCATTTGCGCGAGTGGCAGGTGCTCACGCTCATGCAAACGAAGTTGCCCACACTCATGCCTGCCACTCGCATAGAAGCATCCCCTCTCCCCCCACCGCCAGTCCGCCAAGCTGGAAAGGTTGGGGACTGCTGTTCTAAAGAACTGATTGTTCCTCAGTGTTTGGTTGAAAGTAATTTGAGTTCGGCTATTGACCAGGGCTGTGAGTGAGTGACCTAAGCCAAATTTGAGACTGCATGTAAGAACGAAAGACTGTTAGGAAATCCCAGGGTGGTAGCCTAGTTTTAGAGATTGGGTGAAAAAATCCTGGACCAACAGCCTGGACATGATGTTACCAGGCACTGACTTTACTCAGAGGAGACCCTCTTTTGTTCATTCCTGGACACTGCTTGAAGTTCAGCTCCCTTCTCTTCTGGGCAACCTTCAACTTCTCTAAAGGCCCAATATTTTGGGGTGAGGGGTGGCGGTACAAGAAAGGGGATTGGTGGGCAGGTCTGTCCAGGGAAGATTAGATGGCAGGAAGATCTGCCTGGAAGGGGGAAGATACAAAGCAGATTTCCAGCAGCTGGTTTGGCAGTTCGGAGGTCTCAGCTGTTTCTTGTAACACTTTGAGCTTTTTATAAGATGTACTGGACTCCTTCTTGTTTAATTTAATTTATTTATGTCATAGATTTTTCTCTTGCCTCCAAGGGGCTCAAAGATAGGTATTTGGTCCTTTGTCCTCTATCCTCACAACTCTGCGTGGCTCATATTTAGCCGGTGACATTACAGCGGAACCTATTCCTCATTCTAAATGCATGCAGTGTCGGTGCCAGGTTCTTGTCTGGCTTTTTCTATAGTTTTGTATCGTTTTTCTTTTTCAGTGAAAGAGCTATTGGAAAACTGCATTTCATGTCATTTGCAATTTTTCCTTATATATGTACTTTTACATGCGCTGCTATTCCTGATAAATGGAGTTTTGTTCACAGTTCTCCCCAAGGACTGTAGTTTTATACCCTTACTACTAAGAGTATATAATTCTTTTTTTTTAAAGGGAAAGAAACCCAATATATTTTGGTTGGAAGCAGCTTTTCCAAATTTGCACGCTCTATGTAGATTACTTTCCCTTGTATATACAGTACTTGGCAAAAACCTTTGAACAGAGAAGAAATAATGATACTCTTTGGAGTGACTCCCATTTCACTTTCCCTGCATCTGAGGCAGCTTTCTTTTATGTCCACTTCGAGCCCACTGTGGCAATGCTGGGGATGGAAAGTCCTGCCAGGTTGGTGGGTTGGCTGAGGTTTGATTGGTATTGACAGTAGACTGCTGGGGTCAGTGGAAAAGGGCCATTTTAAAAGAAAAACCTCAGATATTTATTTTGTGATTTTATTTATTTTGTGAGACTTATATACCGCCTCACAGTGCAAGCACTCTCTAAGCGGTTTATACCAGTAAGCAATGTATATTTATATTGCCCCCAACAATCTGGGTCCTCATTTTACCTACCTCGGAAGGATGGAAGGCTGAGTCAACCTTGAGCCGGTGAGATTTGAACCGTTGACCTGCAGATCAGTGTCAGCTAAAGTGGCCTGCAGTACCTGCCTCTAACCGCTGCGCCACCTCGGCTCTTCATAGTCTGGGACTTCTTGAGGGATGGGTAAAAGAGAGGAAGGAAGGAAGGAAGGAAGGAAGGAAGGAAGGAAGGAAGGAAGGAAGGAAGGAAGGAAGGAAGGAAGGAAGGAAGAAATGAAGGAAGGGAGGGAGGGATGGAGGGAGGGATGGAGGGAGGGATGGAGGAGGAGGAGGAGGAGGAGGAGGAAGGATATTCAACTGGGACATTAAGTAAAGAAGCACTCTGTAAGACCAGCCTAGCACATCAAAATCCATAGTGTGCTGTTGGAATAGAATTATTCAGCTAGAACTAAGGATAAATTATAGTTAGAACAATCAATCACTGGAACAGCTTGCCTTCAGAAGTTGTGGATGCTCCATCACTGGAGATTTTAAAAAAGAGATTGGACAACCATTTCTCTGAAATGATATAGGGTCTCCTATTATTCTGTCCTGTTCTGAATATGTGTATTGGTCCTCATGGGAACCTGTCATTTTCATATCCTGTTTGTTAGATTCATGCGTGAATGAAGAGGCAAGACGTAGGAACAGTTCAGCACTTTTATTGTCTATTAGCTAGAACTAATACGGACTGCCGGCAGGCTGTAGGGAAGATGCTTTTAAGGGCTTCCCTGAAGCCTGCTGGCCACTGACAGCAGTTTATTTCTCCTGCCGCTAGATTAGCCAACTCTTGGTTCCTGGAATGTCCAATCCGGGACTTGCTTAGGTAATCACATAAGTAAACTGGATGCGTAATAGTCCTACTGGGCCTGCGTGATTCAGTTCCTCGGGAGTCTTCGACTGGAGCGGACATGCCTGTTGCTGCTCCTTCTCCAGGTTGTGGAAAAATCTGGAACCAGCCTCCAGGCATGGCAGCTGAAGTCTCGGCATCGGCGTCCTCCAATCCCGGGTGACTTTGCTGGACTCCGGCAGCGGCAGGTAGGAGTTCATGGTCCCTCTCTGGGCTTGAGAGTAGTGCTCCCAGGTGTGTTTCAGCTAGGGTCTGGTTCTCGCCGTGGTCTTCTGGATGCATTGCATTGGATGGCCTTTGGGGTGGAGACTCGCATTGCTCCTGTCTTGCTGCTGAGGCTTCGGGTGGCATTGTGGTTTCTGGCTGGCGTAGCCAGGAATCTCCCAGCCTATTTCTTTTTTTAAAGTTTTTTTATTTATAATACATTTAAAAACAAACAAACAGAAAAAACAAAAAGACATAAACATGACGTGATAATCCAGTTTACATATTTTCATCGAATTACTTCTATTCCTAAATATAAGTCTTTATCTCTATATAGATATCTCCCTTTTATATACAGTATTAATTCCATTTACCTTCTTTAATAAGATAAAAATCTGTACATCTCTAATTTATCGCTAGTTTATAATCCCAACATTCTTCTTAAATTCCCACCAATAGTATAATTTGTTCCAGATTTCAAAATACTCTGATTCATTTTTATCTTTTAGCTCCATCGTAAGCCTGTCCATTTCCGCACAAGACAATATTTTATACAGTATCTCTTCTTCTGTGGGGGTTTCCATTTGTTTTTCCATTTCCAAATGTTTTTCCATTTTTGTGCAAAAGCCAATCTTGCAGCAGTCAGAATGTGTAACATTAAATATATTGTTCCTTTGTCGAATTTATCTACGGTAATACCCAATAGGAAGAGTTCAGGTTTCACTTCTATTTTTACCATTAGTATTTCTTCTAGCCATTGTTTTATTTTGTTCCAGAATTCACATTTTTGAGCATTTCCACCACATGTGGTAGTATATCCCTTGTATTGTTTTACATTTCCAGCACATCGGCAAAAGATTTGGGCCCATTTTAGCTAACCTTGTCAGTGGGAAATGCCATCTATAGAACATCGAAATAATAATTCTGAGTAAACAGACTTGTAGATAGCAATCTCATGGTGGTTGGCAAAATGCCAAGAAGCAATTTGCAGGAAAAATGCCAAGAGAAAGAACAAGAGCCGATCAGACATTTCTGGAGTCAAGACACAAAGGAATATGAACAACGTTGTTTCCTGCAAATTGGCTCCTTCATCATCATCCCTTAAATAGGCTAGGGGAGTGGCCAATTAGCCCCAAGCCTTACTCCCAAGGACACCTCCTCCTGAGGAACCATTCCTGCCTTTTGGCAGCTCTGCGTGCCCATGCATTGAGAATAGGCTCCTCCTCTTCTTCCTCCTCACTGATGGGAGCTTCTGGAGGTTCTGAAGGCTTTGGTTGAATCTCTGCCTCTGGTACCAAGTCCTCTCCAGCCTTCTCACTGTCCGACTCTGGTGCCAGCAGCACAGGCCACTGGCGCATCACCACATCAGCCTCTTTGCTGTCGGAATCAGCTACCAGCTGCACGGGCTGCTGGCGGGCCACAACAAGTACGTAACACTGTTTCTTTTCATTTTGGGGAGGACCAGCTTGGTTATAGCATTACACACTTGATTGTTTTGGACACATTTTTCTCACAAGTTCATAAAGTATTATTTCACATTCAGGGAGGTATGCTGAAATGAGTAAGTGAGACAGGTTCATTTGTACCAGCCATCACGGAAGGAGTGAGGTGAGGGTTTTGTTTTTTGTTTTTGTCAAGAGTTAGAAGCCCTTCTTTTGTTAGAAAAGTTAGAAGGGGTGGCTTTCCAGTGAACAGGAGCTAACTTGATTGCAGAACTCTCCCCTTACTCTATCCGACTTGTGTTGGAGTTTGTAAATTACTGTAGCCTTTGTAAACCTCAATTTAAACACAGACAAGGTAGTCCTTAACTTACAACCATTGATTTAGTTACCATTCAAAGTTACAATGCCACTGAAAAAAGTGACTTATGACTATTTTTCACACAACTGTTACAGCATCCCCGTGGTCACATGATCAAAATTCGGACCCTTGGCAACTGGGTCATATTTATGATGGTTGCAGTGTCCTGGGATGATGTCGTCCCCTTTTGCAAGCTTCTGACAAGCAAAGTCAACAGGGAATCTGGATTCATTTCATACTCATGTTATTACAGATTATCAGAGTTGGAAGGGACCTTGCAGGTCATCTAGTCCAACCCCCTGCCCAAGCAGGAGACCCTATATCTGCCTCTACCTAGGATCGAACTCACAACCTCCTGATTGTGAGGCAAGAGCGCCACCTCTAGGCCACACACACACATTACTTAACTGCAGTGATTCACTTAACAACGGTGGCAAGAAAGGTCAGAAAATGAGGCAAAACTCACTTAACGACTCTCTCAGCAACATAAAATTTGGGCACAATTGTGGTCATAAATCGAGAACTACCTATATATCAAGATAAAATCCAAACAAATGAAGGAAAAAACAAATACAAAGACAGTACTTTTCTTGTGTTGCTAATCCAAAACAAAACTGGGCTGTTATTTAAAAATCCACTTTGAATCTCATCTGGAATGGAATTTAATTCCCAAAATACCTCCCCAAATTTTCACTGCCTTCAGATTATAAATTCTGCATATTGAGATATTTTAA